>JAMJFZ010001436.1:0-102142 GCA_026225945.1 Cricetomys ansorgei
CTTCATTAGATCCTCACTGAGTGGCACATAGTAGGCAGTTTTAGAAGACTTTAAGGGAGCAAAGGGAAAAGGGAAATGAAGAAAATAGGGGCAGCTTTTCAGTGTGGACAGAGGAAACACCAACCCTGGCAGTGGTGGAAATGGAGCCAGCAAAGCACACACCCAGTGGGTGAGTAGAGGAGGTTATTACTGCTCCCGGTTTCCAGCCCCAAGGGCCGAGTCTCTGGAGTGGGGGGAATCCTTTGTACAGTGAGCTGGTTCATTTTAGTACACATAATAAAAACTGACCAAGCCACCGACTTTCCAACATTCTCTCCAATTCAGGAAATTCCGTCTCACGAGGCCCTGGAGGGCTGATGGCCTCTTTTATCCTACTCTTGATTAAAAAGAAAAAAACACCAAAACAAAAAAAGTTCTTGGGAAGAATTCTTCCAGGCTATGTGACAAAATAGCTTGGGCCACTTCTAGATTAAGATACACAACATCTAAGACCAGGGTCAGCTGGGGAAGGCCTAGAAGGCTCCCTCTAGCACCATGCTTTTCAGGAATGGAAAAACAGACTGTGGTCTATTACACACAATGGACTATTACTCAGCCATGAAAAGGAACATAGTACTGAGATATGCTATAGCATGAAAGGATCTTGAAATCATGATGCCATGTGAAAGAAGTCACACAAAGAAGGACACATGCAGTATGATGTCACGTGTAAAATGTCCAGAACACGGTAGATCCACAGTGCAGATGGGAGAGTAGTATCGACAGAGAGAACGGAAAGGGGAAATAGAAAATAATTACCTAATAAGGAGGGACATTTTAATAAGGAGGAGGTGATGAAGGCTGTGAAATTTGATACTGGTGATGGCCGCTCAGTGTTCAGAGGCATAAACGCCACGAACTGAAACTTTAGTGTTTATTTATTAGTCAAGGCTGAGCTGGAACCTATAACCTCCTGCCTCAGTGTCCTGAGATTACAAGCATGTACCTGGCCTGACGTGTCATGAATTTCACCTCATTAAAAATAGATAGATAGATAGATAGATAGATAGATAGATAGATAGATAAAATAAAAACACTTTTAGGGCATACCAGTGTCCAAATTCCTTCAGGTTTATCTTAGCAGTGGCTTCAAGAGTGGAACACTGGAAGTGACCATATACCCACCATTTTGAGGTGAGTCATTCAAAATCCGTCATTCTGTGGCAACTATGACAACATTGGGGAAGTGGAAAGGTACACCAGCTGATGGGTGGTTTAGCTACAGCACACAGCTTGTGAGTTCTATACCATTAACACACACACACAGACACACACACACAGACACACACACAGACACACACACACACAGACACAGACACACACACACAGACACACACACACACACAGACACACAACACAAACACAAGACACACACACAGAACCACACACAGACACAGACACACACACACAGACACAGACACACACACACACACACACACACAGACACACACACAGACACAGACACACACACACACACAGACACAACACACACAGACACACACACACACAGACACATACACACACACACACACACAGACACACACACACAACAGACACACACACACACAGAACACACACACACACACAGCACACACACACACACAGACACACACACACAGAACACACAGACACACACACAACACACAGACACACACACACACAGACACACACACACACACAGAACCACAACACACACAGACACCAGACACAGACACACAGACACACACAACACAGACACACACACACACACACAGACACACACACACACAGATACATACACACACAGACACATACACACACACAGACACACACACACACACAGACACACACACACACACAGAACACACACACACAACACACACACACACAGACACACACACACACAGACACATACACACAACACAGACACACACACACACACAGACACAACACACACACAGACACACACACACACAGACACACACACACACACAGACACATACACACACAGACACACACACACACACAGACACACACACACAGACACACACAACACACAGACACACACACACACAGACACACACACACAGGTGCTCTGAGGGGCAGACAAGGAGGACACTCAGGACAAACATCTGCAAAGACAGACACCAGACCGATGTTCCTCAAGACCATAGCTGAGGAGGGAATGGTACTGAAACAGACTCTCATTCGGTGAACTGTGAAACAGCTGAAGACTTCCTGGGAGTGTATGATATATTTGGGGAGTAAGTTTTGTAAGAACTGTTTTTAATATTTTCAATTGTACTTCTGTGTGCCTGTGTCTGAGTGTGAGTATGTAAACATGAGTACCAGTACCCTGTGTACTCCATGTCAGAGCCCCTCTGGGGCTGGAGTTAAGGTGACTGGGAGTCAGTCACTCCATGCAGATGCTGAGAACTGAACCTGGGACCTACCTCTGCAAGAGCAGCAAGCACTCCTAACCACCGAGCCATCTCTCCCGCCCGACGTGAATAGATTCTCATTAAGTCTTGAGTTACAATGATGTGCAAGATGCAGACAGCCAATAAGGACAAAAGAGAACCTGCCACTGGACACTGTAGCTCTGTGTGGCTCCTGGTTTTGTTATTGCTGCTTTTGGTGCAGCGACAAGCCAGGGCCTGGAGCATGTGAGCAGACAGTCCACCGCTGAGCTACGCCGTGTCGGACTTTTTTGAACAACAAGGTTTGGGTTTTGGGTTGTTTGTTTTTGTTTTTTTTGTTTGTTTGTTTTGTTGCTTTTTTAATAAAAAAAAAAAAAAGGGCTGGGCTTAGTCCCAGCACTCAGGAGGCAGAGCAGGTGGATCTCTGGTTCAAGGCCAGTTTGGTCTACAGTGTGAGTTCCAGGACAGCCAGGGCTACACAGAGAAACCATGTCTCAAGAAACCAAAAGTAATTAATTATTTGATTTAATTTAATAATAAAAAAAATACAACTGCCTTCCTGTACTGCCCTGTTGCATCCTGTGTGGGTTCTAGGCTCGACCTCAGGACCTCACACAGGCCCCAGCCCTGGGGTTTTTAAACGAGCTATATTTGCCTGTGATTTTCATAACCCCAAACAGAGACTCTGAACATGAAATGTCCATGAGTGAATGGCTGTCCCATGGAGCAAAGCACAAGGGAAGACTCAGCTGAGCACCTGGGCTGAGCGCCCAAGGAAGCACTTTGTCACCATCGGAAGGTGTTTTTGCCCTGAATACTTGGCAGGATTTTCTGTCTCCATCTTGTCTTGCCTAGCTCTGCGGAGTGGCCAGAGTTCAGAAGGGGATCAGTTGCTTGAACTAAATCTGCTTCCAGATAGTCCTGTGGTTTTTCAGTTTGCTTTTCTATGGCTTGTCCTCAAACACAGGCAGTGTTTTTCATCCCAGCTGTTCCATTTCTCTTCGAATGACAACATTCTTAGAAGCTAGGGGAACAGAATCGCAGGCCATGTGGACTTCGGTATTTGCATGTTTCAGGTATGTGTACTGTGCTTATCTGCATGCATACACCAGGATGGCCTGGTGTCAAATACTCGAAGCAGAAGAGAGCCAATTTTTTCTCTCTTGTTTTCAATGTATTATTTTCTCTAGGATCTAAATAATTAATAAGGAGGCCCTTTGCCATAATTAAAATGGATGTCCCTACATGTCAACACCAATAGCTTTTTCCAGTAATGAACAAATTCAGATCCCCATTAAGTATGGCTGCTCCTCAGCCTGGTGGCCACACTCCAGAGAGTGCTGTGGAACTGTAGTAGGTAAGAGAAGCCAGATGAGTTCAGTGGAGAAAAGACAGAAGCCTGAGAGCTGACTCCAGCTTGGGCCAGTTGGTGAGCCAAGCCCAAAAAGGCCTTGCAGAGGCAGGCAGCTTTATGATTCTCTGACCACATAGAACAGCCCTTTTGGGCAGGGCTTTAGCTCAGTGGTAGACAGCTTACCTCCAATGCACAAGGGCCTGGTTCCATCCCTAGCCTCATGGATGAAGGTGAGGGAAACCCACGTTCTCTGCAGCATACTTCCCAGGAAGCAGTCTACATGTTCATGAATGGATGCATGATGGAGAAAATATAGTAGACAGATACCAAGGAATACTATTGAGCCTTGAAAAAGAAGGCAACCCTGCCATTTATGACTGCATGGGTGCACCTGAAGGGTGTTTGTTGCATTAAGTGACTAAGCCAGACACAGAAAGACAGATGCTGGGTGATGTTGGCTGTAGACTGGACAGTGGGTACCACAGCTGGAAGGGGACGCATCCTGTCAGTAAGACAGCCTGGAAGCCTGAGTGCTAAACTCACAGCAGGTTGGCTGCGGTTGAGTTAATATGTTTACATCTCAAAATCATGAAGGAGATTTCAAATGCTTTCGCCACAAAGAAATGGTGAGCAGCTGAAGTGATAGGCCTGTAAATCCTTTTCTTTTTCATGTACACATATATTAAAAAGGCCACATTTTGCCCCACAAATAAACATAATCATTTTATTTTAATTATAACGAAGAGGACTGAGACTGTAGCGATAGTGTCTTGCCTAGCACATAAAACTTTAGATTTAGGGGGGCAGGGGGCACACAGTGGGGCTGGAGAGATGGCCCAGCAGTTGACAACAAACTCGATGCTCTTGCAGAGGACAGATTCAGTTTTCAGCCACTAACATGACTGCTCACAACCATCTGTAACTGCAGTTCTAGGAGATCCCACCCCTTCTTCTGACCTTTGCAGGAACCAGGAATGCACATGGTGCACATGCATACATGTAGGCAGAACACCCTACACACTGTGGCGGGTTGGATGAGAAATCGTCACCGTAGGCTCGAGTATTGGAGTGCTGGGTCCCCAGGTGGCGGAACTGTTTTCGAAGGCTTAGGAATTGTGGCTTCTTTGGAGGAAGCATGTCACTAGAGTTTGAGGTTTCAAAAGCCCATGCTAATCTGAGTTGGCTCTCTCTGCCTTGGGCTTGTGGACCAGGACAGAAGCTCTCAGCTCCTGCTCCAGCGCCATACTGCCTGCCTGGCCATGATGGCCATGGACTCACCCTCTCAGACCATAAGCCCAATAAGCTGTTTCTTCTCTGAGCTGCCTTGGTCATGGTGTCTTACCACAGCGATAGAAAAGTAACTAAGACAGACATAAATGAAAAGAAAATAAATTCTTAATAAGGAAAAAAAATGCACACATACACGCTCATACACACAGATACCACATCTGCAGCTGAGAACTTCAATAAGGCTGGGGAGACAGATGTTGACTAAGAGAACAGAATGTCCAGGAACTGGGCTCAGGGGAACGATGGGGAGAGATGTTTGCTGGCCAGCAATGCTGGTGGAGTGGAGAGTGAGATAGGAATGGCGAGAGCCAGGAGCTGGGTGAGAGTGCGGAGGACAGTGGTGAGAAAGGGCACCCGCAGTGAGGGCTGATTCCTGAGTCCAGCTTAGAGGATTCTTGTGTGCAATACTGGTGACTGAGAGGTGTGCAGAGGGGCGAAGTTCTCTATTCGAGAGCCAGCGGTGGTGGCACACGCCTTTAATCTCTTGGGAGGCAGAGTCAGGTGGATGGATCCCTATGAGTCCAAGGCCAGCCTGGTCTACATAGTGAGTAGAGCTACATAGTGAATTCCTTGGGGGGTTCTCTAGGAATGACTCTCTTGTGATTGCAAGGAACAGGCCTGGAAGCAGGACCACAGGGCGGGTTATAAAGCAAGGGTTCTTAGCAGGTTCTAGAAACCTCTGAAGCAATCCAGTCCTGGGATCTGAATGAAAAGAGGTGGCAGGTTTGAGGGACAGACCATGCATGGCCTACGTCTTATGACACTCAAGTCACCCCCAATAGGAGGCAGAGGTGAAACTGAGGCCTGGTGCTGCACCCGGTAATGCCAGGACATGGAGCTGGTCACTTGCCCTCTATGGAGCACAGCCTTTGCTTCTTTAATACAACGACATATAAATTATATGTTACTGTCATCACTTCCTCTATGCAGTTCATCGTGGTGATAATGAGGTTCTGAGATCATAATGCAATGTCCCACACATGCTCCTGTAGAGGGATACACATAGGAAACCCTGCCTGGAGCCTTGAGGATGGGAAGCTAATCACAGAACCTTCTGAGGGAGAAGACTTTGAATAAGGAAAAGAGAGAACCAGGAACTCCAATCTAGACACATTTCCTAGCAGACTCTTGTCAAAGTTGAAAAGAATAGGAACAGTACTGCTCTGGGCTGGAACCCCGGAAGACACCCCGCCTGCCTGCCGCTGTCCTTGCCGTCTACCTTCCTCCAGCCTCCTTCAGATATTTTGGCTTTTGAACTTGCCAACTGACTCCAGAGGAGGCAAGAGATGACTGGAGTGGATGAACCTCCAGCCAGGAAAGAGAGATGACCTTGGAAGAGGATTGCCTATTTACCATGTTGTCCTCATCTAGTTCCTAAGAGCAAAAAGGCCTGGTTCTGATGCGAACTGTTTGAAGTGTTTTAGAAGCTGACACACTGGGCTGCTGAAGAGGCACATATATTTATTTAATTCTTTCATATGTTCAATGTTCAGCGATGCCCAGAAATTTTTTTTTTTTCGTTTTATGTTTTGTGTCTGGATGTTTTGCCTGTGTGTATGTCTGCACCACCTGCATGTAGCTCCTTGAAGTCCAGAAGAAGTTTGGGATCCCCCAGGATCCAAATACAGATGGTTGTCAGCTGCCATGTGGGTGCTAAGAGTCACACCCAGGTCCTCTGGAAGAGCAGTCAGTGCTGTTAATTGCTGAGCCATCCCTCCAGCCCTAGGATCATTGTGTTTTTAAAAAATCATTTATGAGACAGGAAAGATGTCTCAGCAATTAAGAGGCCTTGCTTTTCTTCTAGAGGATCAGAGTTCAGTTCCCAGCACCCATATTGGGTGGCTTACAAACATCTGTAACTCCAGCTCCAGGGGGTCCAGTGCCCTCTACTGGCCTCCTTGAGGACCTACCCACATACAGACACTCTTAACACATAATTAAATATAAAAAGCAATCATAAAAAAAATACGTTTAATTTTAGTGTCTATACTTTCTTTAAAGAAAAAGCCAAAGACGTCTTACACCGACAAAAGGGTGGGGGTGGGGGTGGGGTGACTGTAGGTCCTGGCTGCACAGGGCTCTTCCAGTGGAGCCAATGCGCTTCCTCTGCTTGGCTTTTGGTTTTGTCACAGTCCATTACACAGCCCAGCTTGGTCTAGAACTTGTGATCACCAGTCATCCATCCTGTCTCCAACCTCATGAGTGCTGGGATTATAGATCTATACCGCCATGCCTGCCTCATAAAAAGGAGGGCTTTGAGTCAGCAGGCGGCTACAGTGTTTTGCCTCAAAAGAGAAACTATAATTAAGGGGGAAATCCAGAGACTGTACCTCCAAAGTTGTGTGTAATATATGGCCTATTTGCAAAATGTTGCAAAAGAAATCTGGCAGATTGCTGGATGCCAAGCCCTGGAGCTACTCCACCACCACTACCACTACCACCACACACACACACACACACACACACACACACACAACACACACACACACAAGCTGGGTCTCAGTAGGGCTCTTCCCTCAAAGAGCACATAGTGAAGTATTTGGAAGGCTGAAACCTAATTCACCATGGCTTTTAGAAGTGGGGCTCTGGGAGGTGATTAGAGCTAGATAAGGCCCAGCAGGGAGACCGGTTGGTGCATGCTACCCTTTTGTAAGGGAGATGGGAAGACAAAGGCGCACTCCAGGCTGTCATTAGCCCTGAGGTGCCCTGTACCACTTGGGACTCTGCCAGCAAGAAGGTCAATACCAGATTTGGTCCCGCCACCTTGGACCAGGCCTGTGAGCCTGTTGAAGCTTTCCAAGTAACTCCCTTCAGGTCAGTTCGGTAGTAAGGCCCAGATCTGCCCAGTGGCGTCCTCCCTGGGCCTGCAGGGTGCAAGGTTGAATCCTATATAGGTCACACTGGGCAGCCTGTGAGAGCTGACTCAGCCTCCAAATAAGCCCAAGCTTGAAAGACCTAGGGCTCAAGTCTGTCCCCTGGGTCTGTTCTGAGGATGCTGTCAGAAACACCCTTTCAGTTTGCAGTGTGAGTGCAGGGTTCTGGACAGCCCTGTCAATCCCCCCTCCCCTGTCCAGGCAAACACTCTGGTTCCCCGACCCAGACTTCTTTCTGGCCCTCCCCGCCCCCTACACACACACACTCTCAGGCCTCCCTTGTCCCCACGACCCACAGCTTCTCGGGTCCCCCCACTTCTTTGCCCTTGGCGACAGGTGTCCCACTGGTTTGCCCAAACTCAGCGGGGCGGGAGCTCCAGAGCTTTATGGGAGGCTGTTCTTCGCCCTCTACCAAACTGGGCGGAGAGCTGGAGGATTAAACCCCGCTGCCTGGCCCCGGTGACAGGCTGTTCCGACCGCTAGAAGCCCCCAGGAGGCTCGCGACCCAGCGGCCTCTCCGGAAGACACTTGCAAGGGCTGGCTCCCGCTTAGCCTGCAGCAGGCCAACTACAGGGCATGCACCGGAGTCCCTTGAGCCATCTAGCTTAGCCACAAGGGAGCAAGCACTCGCCATAGCAAGTTCTTGTGGCCTCACTAAAAATTCTGCGTGCACAAGCTCAGTGTAGAGAGCCCCAAACACCACATCTGCTCTCCATGTTGTGAAGCGACAAGCTGTGAGCAAGAACGTCTTGACAGTCCTTTCCTCTTGCTGAAGTCTCAGGCTTGTCATTTTTAATGATTCCTGGGCATTCCCTTGCTGTGTACAAGGCTAACTCTGCCGCTGCCCCAGTGATCAGAGACCTGTTACAGTCTTGAAATTGCTAATAGAGCAAGGGATTCCACACTTTCATATTGCAGTGGGTTCTGCCTGGTACCAAATCCAGAGGACCCTGGCTTTAAGCATTATAAATGGAGCAGCGACAACAATCTAGAAAGGAATAAATAAAGATAAAACAGCCATAACAAAAGATTATATACTATGTTGGCAGGAGAGACCAAAACAGACACATTTAAATACTGTTGACAGGACAGTTAATTGTTCAGCCCTGTGTAGGGCAATTAGACAATGTTTTTCCTAACTGCAAATGTTCATCCTCTTTAAATGATTCCACAGTTAGGTTTTTAGTAAATAGGTGCACTTCTCTGTTTATTCAAAGAAGCATGTACAAGGTAACTCACTACAGGATCATGTTAAAAAGCAGTTGATCGTAAGTGGTCTAAATGAATCTCAACAGGGACTCATTAAATAACACAGATTGCCTATGCCATGAAATCCTTTGTTATCTGTTTAAGAAAGGGTCTGATAGGAACTACCTCTAGATCTGTGGTAAGGGAAAAGCCAGGGACAGAATGGTACATGTACGCAAACATGTGGGAGGGTCTCCCTGCATAGATAATGCACAGACCGTCTCTGGAGGCATGGATGAAGAGCTGCTCTCCTGGTCTAGGGAGAACAGCTGGGAATATGGAAAGCCAACAGATTTTTCACAGTGATAATTATTATTTTTTTGGTTGTGAGTCTAACTTTTAACGCCTGAACCATCTCTCCAGCCCAGAAAATACCCTTAAAAAAGGAAAAAAAAAAAAAAATACGGGCCAGGAATGGTGTTGTATGCCTTTAATCCCAGCACATGGGAGGCAGAGGAAGGAAGATCTCAGTGAGTTCAAGGCCAGCCTGGTTGACAGAGTGAGTCCCAGGACAGCCAGAGTTACAACAAAGAAACCCTGTCTCGAAAAACAAAAACAACGAATTATCATTTATTTATGTGCATGGGGGTATGTCTGTGTGTACACGTGTGTGAGGATGACCAAGGAGTCCAGAGGAGGTGTCAGATCCCGAGTGTTACAAATGTCTGTGAACCACCTGACCTGGGTGCCAAGAACTGAACTGCCCCCTGCAAGAGCCCTTAACCACTGAGCCATCTTTCCTTTTTCTTTTCTTTATTTTTTAATTAATTAATTCATTCATTCATTTTGTTTTGTTTTTCAAGACAGGGTTTCTCTGTTGTAACTCTGGCTGTCCTGGAACTCTCTCTGTAGAGGCTGGCCTGGAACTCATAGATGCTCCTGCCTCCGCCTCCCGAGTGCTGGGATTAAAGGTGTGCACCGCCATCACCCTGTCCATTTCTTCTTTTATCCCTTTTTCTATGAATTACTTTCCAGGGTTTTAGTTTCTTATAATCAGCCACTGTTCCAAATATTAAATAGAAAATTCTGGAAAGGAACATTTCACAACTTTAAAACCGTGCACCTCTCTAAAGCACCCAAACCCATTGCCTCCCACTTGAAATGTAATCTTTTCTTGCAGTGTATCTGTGTTGCATAGGCTACTTGGTGGCCATCTTGGTTAGCAAATGTGAGCAAGCCTGTTTGATTTAGCGACGGCCTCAAAATACAAATGTGGCGATGCCAAAGCGGCTCTGAACGCAAAGAAAGACAGGGCTCTGTGCAAAGACGCAGCGGGTTTAGGGAAAACCTTAAGTTGCAGGTGTCTGAGCTATCAGAATGTCTGGAGTATGTATCCCCACGGACATTCGCCTCCTGCGATTCGGATTCCCTTTTGTTTCCCTGTGTGTGCTTTTCATCAGCTCCTGACATTTAATACTTAAAAATGTAAAAATAAAATAGGAAAACCATACAAGCAGACTATCAGGACACCAAGCCTGCCAAGCAGCCTCGCTGTGAGTTCAGACTTCAAGTGCGGAGTGTCCAGGACTCCAAAGCCACTTGGGCTCAGTTTTGGATTTCCTTGATGACAAGTTGCCATTTCCCTCTGGGGTTGCCGTAAGGTCGCAAGTGGTGATTCTTGTTGAACTCAGAGCAAAAGAAAAACCGCGTAATGAGTCCATGTGTTCTGTGTGTTTTGAAAACAAGAGCATAAAGTGACTGTCTCAACTCCCCCTGCCAGCAGGCAGAAACCCAGGGACAAATATAAGCGTAATTAAGGGCTAGCCATGTCTGCTGCATGGTGTAGGATTTTTCTGTTCCCTAGATTTGGTTTTCCATTTCTATCACATGGTCTTTGTTCTGGTTTCCCTGTTTTTTATTTTACATTAGATTGATTTTATTGTGCATGGGCTAAAATAATATTCGGTATTTTCAATGGATTTTTTTTTTCTTCCTTACATTTCCTTGTCTCCACCCACCCCCATCTCCTTTCAGTCATCAAGACCAGGTGGCATCCTTGCCTCAGGGAAGGGGTGTCACTGTAGAAGGATGAGAAAAATCTCATGCATTTCAAAGCCCAAGCCCCAGGGATAAGGGGCTGGAGCAGCCGATTTGAAAGACGAGGTTCAGTCAGGCTGCAGAACCTTCTTAGGCTAGAGGAGAAGGGAAGAAAGAGAATCCGAAGCCAGGCAAGAGCAGAAACCCAAAACCCATGGAACATAGCAGACACTGGACAGAAATGGCTGTGTGGTGAACCCGAGGCACCTGAGACTTGAACTCTTTGCACCACAGGTGACACAGGAACTATGTAAAATAACTCCCATAAGCCAAGAATGAGGGTCAGGAATTGCTCAGAGCCTCGTGGTTGAGAATGAGGACCACCTGGCAGCATCTCATCTTTGGTCCAAGGCCGAGATGAGATGGTGATCACCACCCAGACACCAGCCAGCATAGATAGTAGTGAGAGCAAGTATCTGTCAGGCCCCAGAACTTAGATCAACTCTGAGAATCCAAAGCTCGATTGAAATGAACAAGTTACTATGCTAATTAGAGGAACTGAGTTACCCTGTAGAGAAATATAGATTTCAAGTGTTGCTATAGCAAAACTCTCAGTGGAGTGGAATGGACCAGAACATAGAATTAGATCAAACAAAGAACCTTATCATAAAAGGGATAGTTTCTGGATTTTTCTGCAAAAGGATGCCCCAGGACAGACTGTCCCCTTGGAAGCCCCACGTGTGGGCTCTCTGCTAAGGACAGAATCTCCATGCTTGGGACACAGCTAGAATAAATGCTGTCTGCATCAGCCAGCAGGATCTGATCCTGCACAAGGTGAGGCCTGGGAGCTTCTTTCATGCTGCAACAGTAGGAAGGGACTCTTGGACTTCCTGGCTGGTGCCACCTTTAAGTGCTGTTTGAAGTAACAGGTGACTGGTGCTCTGGCCTGGAAGCTGCTGCTAGCTGGGCTCCTGGAGCTTTCTGTCGCTGAAGGAGAATGATTTTGTCATCCGCCTCGGGTTGGGTTGTCTTACCGGTCTGACCGGTTCTTTACCTGTCTTTCAAATGAGCACAAGAATAATTTCTTCGTGGGGGACTGATATTGAACAGATGTTCGCAAAGCCCCCTTAGGATCGCCATGACAGGTCCCTCAGTAGGAACGAGAATGTGGTTATGTAATAATTTCTCCTTCTAGTTTTGATTAAAAAATGATACATGCGCATCTATGTGCACAAATGTGTCAGTGCTAATGGGGACATGCGCACTGGAACCGGCTGCGTACACATGGAGTAGAAGGACGGTGTCCCCAAAGCAGTATCTCAGAAAAATCACTTCGCACCAGGAAAATGATGGGGAGAAATCGTCATTTTTAAAAGCTGAGACGTTTGTGACCTATGGGTACCAAACATTTGCAGTGACAGAGACCTGTGGCCAGAACAGAGGCCGCTAACCCTCACGGAACCCCTGAGCGTGGCCATGCGGTAGTCTCTAGTGCCCTCTGCTGCTATTCGGCAAACAGACGCTTCTTTAGGGAGCCGTAAACACTGCTGCCGGCAAGGAAAGGAATCGTTCTCTCTCCTCACAAGTTTCTACCTGACTTCTTTTCACTTACCATAACAACCTCCCCTACAGCCCAGCTGGGTGACTACAGTTTACAGCTTATACATTGTTATGAAGAACAAGCGGGAGGTGTCTGACAGTGCCCAATACAGAGAAGGGATGGGGGTACCGGAGACCATCATTACACATCGTATGTTGGCGCTGGCTTACCGTTGACGCATACGATTGTATATGTGAAATTATTTGCATGTCGATTTAAAAAAAATGTCTCCACATAGACTTGACCTTACTATTGTTTTCGGTTATGTGAGTTTTCTTGTCATCACAAGAACGGAGTCAAAAAGGAAGTGGATCAAATACTGGCGTTGAAATGGTTGGAATCTTCTGGCAACATTTAAGAAGGGAATCAGGGCCACTTTATATAACTCCACACTATTGAGTTTTAGGGTTTCGTTTTAAAATTTCATTTCATTTTGTTCTTTCTTTTTTTCTTTCCTTCTTTCACCCCGACAGCTGCTCCTGCATGGAGCATTCTTAGCTGGCTTTGTCCCTCTGCCTGTGACTTTCTGTCACACCTGGGTATGGCTCAAAGATGGAGTGCTCATTTAGTCTGTAACTGAAAAGGATATTTGCCCATTAATTTCAACTCCAGCACTCCAAGCCCCATATAAGGCACAGTTAATATAATCTCACTTCAGATGACACTCAGAGGAGCAGGAAGACAATTTGTGGGTGGGGGGAAGGAATAAGAGGCAGCGCGCATTTACCAGGAATGTTAATATTTACTCCTGCACACTTGGTATCTGGGAGCCGGCATAGTCGCTAAGTGGGGATTACATCTTCAATTAAGTAGTGGCGGCTGGGGACCCAGTGATGTTTCACAGAGGGAAACTGCCGAAATCATACTTTAAGGAGAATAATTTTTTTAAAAGCTACAAAAAAATTGAAAGAGAAGCCCTAGGGAAAAAATAGAGGGAACATTTCTGTTTAGGGAATCCTAATATTTTGGCTGAACACATTATGTAAAATTAAATACTATTTTAAACCAAGGAGATATGATATCTAATTAAGTTTCTGTGGTTGATGAGCTTAGAGAGGATTGTGAATGTTATATCCATTGAACTGCAAGAAGTAAAAAAATTAAATAACACTGTTCTATAGTGACTTCAGCCAGACATCCAGGCAGACTTCCGTGTTCTGCTAACAGTCCGCCCCTCCTTACGGCTCACTGAAGACAAGGCAGATGAGAATGAGAATGTGTACAGTGAGCTCCTGAGCTCTCAGGACAACCCAATAACAAGTATCCAGGTTGTCAGCCTCATTTCCGAGCTGCAACTGTAGACTCCAGAGGCCAAGGGACTGTCACCCCAGGTCATGCCAGAGGAAGAATATAAAAAGAACAAAACCTCAGGCTTCCGGGTGCTCTGCTGCTTCTGCCCAGAATGTCATTTGCAAGAAGGCATTATGGGAAACCAAGGCCTCTTCTGTGATGAATCCGTTATCAGAGAGTACTGAGGTTAAAGGCTCTTTGGAAGTTGTAGGCTTTTAACGGGAGATGTGCAAACGCTAGAGGTATAGGATCAGGTTGAAAGAGATACTGGCTTTTTAAAAATTATTTTTGAAGATGTTGACTTTTAAGATGAATGATATCATGAATGCATGCTCAGTCACTTTACACAATAGCTTCTAAGGAGTAGGAATTGAGACACCACTATTTGGCGCTGGAAAGATGGCTCGGAGGGTTAGAACATTTACTGTTTTTGCAAAAGATCTGGGTTCATTTCCCAGCACCCATATGGTGACTCACAGACATCCATAACTCCAGTTGCAGGCAATCCAACCCTCTCTTCGGATCTCCTTAGGCAGCAGCACATTCATGGTATATATACATACATGCATTCAAAATGCTAGTGCACATTAAAACAAATAAATCTAATAAGGCAAAAAAAAAGTTAAGAAAAGAAATCACCATGTGCCAGGTAATGATAGGGACTTTCCTGTCCTCCCAGCTACTGAGAAGGCTGAGGCAGGAGGATCACTTGAGCCTTACCACCTCAAAACCAGCCTGGAGAGGGGAGGAAGAGCATAGTAACACAGGTCTTTAATTCCAGCACTTGGAAGGCAGAGACATGGTTCTCTGTGAGTTTGAGGCCAGCCAGGGCTATAGACAGACACCCTGTCTCAAAACACAAAAATAAGAAGAAGAAGAAAAAAAAAAAGACCAGAAAGGAAAGAAGAGAGAGAGAGAGGGAGGAAGGGTGGGGAGGAGGGAAGAAGTGGATCTCTGTGAGTTCAAGGCCACACCTGGTCTATAAAGGGAGTTTCAGGTCAGCCAGAGTTACAATGGGAAAATCCTGTCTCAGAAAAAAAAACAATTAACTAGGGGGCTGGAGAGATAGCTCTGCAGTTCAGAGCACTGGCTGTTCTTGCACAGGACCCAGGTTCGAGTCCCAGCACCCACAAGGTGGCTCACAATCATCTGTAACTCCAGCTCCAGGGGATCTGATGCCCTCTTCTGACCTCCACAGGCACCAAACACACACAGGGTAATATACACATGCAGGCAAAATACATACATATACATACATATATATATATATATATTATAATTCTTTAAAAACAAGTTTCAGCTTCAGTATTATCTATTTGCTCCCTAGTTCCTGACATAAAGAAGCAGGGCTATATTTAATATTTGAGGGAAAGATGGAGAAGAATAACTCTCAGAACATTATCCACATGGACTTGAAAGAAATTTGGTCAGAGGGTTATCTGAAATCAGGCTATATTCAGATTATATCTGGACAATGAGGAAGTTGTTGAAGCAATTACAAGGGAGGGGTAAGCTTCAAGAGGCTGCTCTTCCATGGTTCATTTTGTTTCAAAACTGCTGTGAGTGAAAAGTGGGTGTGAAAACAGATGGCTGGGTAGGCAAGAGTCTCTGACAAGCACTCGCGCACTCGCGAGGAGGACTCCAGAAATGTCACTCATTTAACAAATTGCACCATTAAAAGTCATAATAGGTTTAAAGGCCATTCTTGAAAGAACTTACAAAGTAATTTGACCTACATAATCGCCTTGTTAAATTCATTTGATATCATGAGACAGTTAGTGAAATATGCATAGTGCATTATATTAAAGAGAAAAGTACCCTTCAATTGGTATCTGATGTGCACTTTGCAAACGTAGCTATTAGTTGCCTATAAAACTCCTAGACATGATTTGATTTGACTTGATTACCGTTAAATCATTTCACTTTGTAACGTATAGGGGGGAGGGACATTGCAGGTCTGTCCCTGCTTACTAGGAAATATTTAACGAAGAATGTTTTATTTATTAGCATAAAGAGACACTGTGGGTTTCTGGGTGATTAAAATGATGATACAGCTGACAGACTCGTCAAAAATACAGCTGTAACTCAATAGTAAGGCGACAGTCAGTCTCTGACTGATCTATGCTTCGGTGGACTGGCTCTGAGAGCAGAACACTGCCTTCTTAAAATGATCTTCACAGATTTCTGTAATTGCACATTGCCAAAAACAAATAGCAACAGCGGTAAACCCACAGAGCAATTTCTCATTTATGAATTTACTTTCTATCTGCGGGAGCCCCGGTATTTTATCTTTGTATTTCCAACATCCCAAATCAATAACCAAAAGTGATACTTAATGTCTCTAATCTTTGTGGGCAACACAAATTTTTTTTGAAAAGTAGAGTAAAGATTCAGTCAGTGGAACACAGGAGAAGTAAAGAGATGCAGGGGTCCAGGGGCCTTGAGTCCGTCCTCCGTCCCTGACACAAGCTTTAGGTTTAAGTGAGAGAAGAAGAAGAAGTAGGGGATTGCACGGCTAAGCAGTTGGTCCGGGAGAGAAAGACTGTTTTTCCTAGAAGCAAAACTGAGCGGAGGGGCTGAGGCAAAAGCACTGGGCACAGGAGGCTGCAGGACTACACAGCATGATGACCTTGCCTTGAGAACCAAAACAACAAAAAATTAAGAAAGGAAATTGGGAAGAAAATTCAATAAAGGGATCAGAGACAGACAAGAACCAGCACTCACAGAGTCGCTAAGAGCTGTGTCCTGTAAAGACCTCCGTCCTGTTTAAAACAGAAAGCTGAAGAGGGAAAAAAGAAAAATACTGAATTGCACACGATTGTTATTTTGTGCTTTGTGTTTCCTTGATTTGTGCTGATCAAGTCCCACATGTAAACTGCGAGGTCAGAACCACTTTGTCACGCGATATATGAAATTTACTGTTCTTACTTGTTAATGAAAGCATTTAGTGCAATTCCACTCACCGTCCATATTTTAACCTATTTTAAAGGATTTTATCACTGTTTTTTTAGAAGAGGATGTTTGATGAGAATTTCACCTTGCTTACACCCACTCCATAAACACCGGCTTGTTGCTTGTCCCTGTTTAAAATGATTTTATAATCACGAGCCTCAAATAAATAATCAATGTGTCCTTTACTCTTCCATACTGCGTTCTTTGCCGTTCAGAATATAGTAAGTGGTAAAACACTACAGATTCTGATTTCAGTCTCACGTCAGAATATGCTATAGAGCCGTTCTCCATTACTCAAACGCTGTAAACTAAACCGGCCCAGCTGGTCAATGAACGTCTCCGGGTTTAGGGCCGGTTAGCTCCACAGCGCCCTCTGCTGTGACTGCCGGACTTCGTTGCTCTTTCTAGCAATGCGGCCCGCGGAGGAGACAAACCCATCTTTCAACAAAGGGTCATCACTGGCCCGGGCCAGCTTGCCAGCTTTTAGGAGGCAGAACTTGAAAGCTGACAGTGTGTCCAAATCCGGGTCAACTTGAAGGTTCCCCGACGGAACCCCAGGACTTTCTGTCCTCCCTTCCGGCTGCCTGTGTCCAATCTGTTAGCAGGCCTTTGACATTTAAGGCTTCTGGGTCTGACTTCTGCGGTTCACCATTCCGACCCCAGTCGGGACTAATCTGCTTGTATTGTCTCCATGAAGAGATCATTCCTCACTCAATTCTTTAGCCCACACCTAGGAGATATGATTTCTCTCTGTCATGTGGCATGGAGGAGACCGTTCACAAAAAGATATGAAGGACTAAAGTCTCAGGTACAGAAGGCAGAATGTATTTACTACAAAATGTGAGAAACGATGAAAAAGAAAAGCGCGCTAGCGTGCTCCCTCCAGTGGACAGCCCTGCATTGGGGGAGGGGCTAGGACCAGTCTGTGCTGTCCCAGACTCTCTTTAGGGAGAGCCTCTATCAGAACAGAGGACCCTGTTTTAAATTTCTCATAGTCTCACTTCTTCCTCAGTCTCTGGCATGGATGCTGCTTCTGGCTCTTTACACTGGAGGAAGATGGTTCCTCGCCCACCAGTCTGTCTCCGTAGACCATCTCATGAGGTGACCCACCGCTTCAGAGGGACATCTATCTGTGCCTCAACCTGAGGGGCCTTATTAGGATCACTCACCAGTGGCAGGTTTCCCCTGTTATTGGAGACCCTAATCTTCATTCATTAAGCATGCTGATCAAAAACGGCACAGACAGTTTTCTAGTCTACATCAGTGAAAACAAATACTCTGATTTAAAATCCAAACAACATACATTCGGACAGCACGAGTATAAAAGACTGAACAGGCTGGGGTCTGGCTCAGGATAAAGACTTTCTTCAGCCCTCCATGGGCACCGAATGCTCACATGGTGTACAGATATATCCACAGGCAGAACAGCCATGCACACAAAAGAGATAAATGCAATTTATTTTATTTTTTAATTATATGTATGTGTGTGTGCATGTGTTCTCTCTCTGTTCCCTGCCCCCCCCATGATATTTTGGCAAAGAATGTGGCAGTTTTTTGCCCTTGTCATGAAAATCTGCCTGAGGCTAAATTGAAGATTTTTGGATTAATGACATCGACAGAGGAGATTTCAAGACAGTCTAATATTAACTGTGTTGCGTAGCTGTTAGTAATCACTCTTATGCAGATTTATAATGAAAAGGAACAAGCTATGCAAGGAAAAATACAAAATGTGCAGTGTGAGGGGAAAAGAGCACCAGAGCTCAAGGAGACTAAAAGTTTAAAGAAAAGCCTGAAGCTTAATGGAACAAGGGAGTGGTGACGCTTACAACTTGTGAGAAGCAGTTAAGGAAAAGCTTAACAGTGATGGGAACCATCAATAACAGAAAGCTGATGCAAATGTTACCAAAGGACGGGGCCAAGTTCCAGCAAGCAGAACTGGGCAGACCAATTTGACTCTGGCCTTAGAGTCAAGGATACAAGAAAAGGGACTGTGGAATCTCCCTCTGTGACTAAGGAAAGCCTCAGAGGCCAGGGTATGTCAGGGGTGTCCCAGCATGGAGGCCTAGAGAGGTCATTGTGTGAAGCTGTGAGGGTAAAGCCTGGATTGCCTTGGAGACCCCAAGATGTTGGAAATACCAGAGTGTTGTGGAAGTTTATTTTTAGTTCTGCATAAAATAATTGTTTTATGCACTGTGGGTGAGGGCCTACCCTAGGTCTTGGAGTTTTATATTGTTTGCAGGTGTTGGATTTCTTTGGGGGATGTTGATAGCTAATGATCGGCATGTGCTATCAGTAGAACACCTGAGGAGTTCTGCAAGAATAAAAACACCTGAGCTCAGATGCTCTGGGTTCCACTGTTCATCAAGTATGGCATTGGCCAGGACAGTGGTTCCCTCTGCTGAGGTCTGGCAGGGCTTACATCTATGAAAAATGTTCCTGTGTCTCTCTTGGCGTCCCATTAGCAACATGCTACTACACTGTTGTGGGGTACCTGCCAAGGAGAGCTGCAGAAAGTCTGTGGAACCAGCCTGGGAGAAGGAAGTGTGTTGCCATCAGCAAAGCTGAAAAGAGTTGGAGAGCTGAAGAGCACTTTGACATCAGACACAGAAACGCAGAATTTGGTGTTTGCCCAGCTGGTTTTAGATCTTCCAGTTTTTTCTCATTATGCTCCTTTTACCCTCATTTGGAATGGTAATGTATATTCTGTGCCACTGTATGTTGAAAGTATGTGATCTCCTTTTTTATTTTGATTTTACAGGGGGTTACAGTTAAGATTGCCACCAGTCTCAGAAGAGACTTTGGACTTCTAACTTTTGAACAGTGTGGAGACTGTGATAGACCCTGGGGGCTTTTGAAGGTGGACTGAATGCATTTTGTGTTATGATGTGGCTACAAGCCTATGGGGGCCAGGGAGAGGAACGTGGTGGTTTGAATAGGAATGAACCTGTAGGTTCATATATTGAATGCTTGGTCACCAGGAAGTGGCACCATCTGAATAGATTAGAAGAATTAGGAGTTGTGCCCCTGTTGGAGGAAGTGTGTCACTGAGTGTGTGTGTGGGGGGGGGTGGGGGATGAAGGCCCAGTTTCTCACCCTTTAGCCTGTAGACCAGTACGTAGCTCTCAGCTACTATCTGACACCATGAGTCCTGCCATGCTCCCAGCATGCTCTTTGCCATCATGATAATGGACTAAACCTCTAAAACTATAAGCAAACCCCCAGTTAAATGCTTTCTTTCATAAGAGTAGCCTTGGTCGTGGTGTGTCTTCACTGCAATAAGAAAGTGGCTAAGACAGCGTGTATATATGTGTGTATCAGATCCCTTAGAACTGGAGTCAAGATGGCTGTGAGCCACCCCACCTGTCACAGGGATTTAAATTCTCCTGCTTAGGCTTCTGGAGTACTGGGCTTAAAGGTATGTGCTGTCAAGCCCAGCTGCCTTTGAACTCTCTGTGCAGCTGAATAGCTTTGAATTCCTAACCCTGTGGCCTCCATCCCCACTCCCCCCTCACTCCAGCAGTGCTGGGATTACAGGTGTGCAGCAGCTTGCCCAGCAGCGGTTTTATTTTTAACTCCTGAAGAAGTTCCACAGTAGCCTACGATGGCTCGCCTAATTGAAGTTCCCACCAACAGGCCTGCAAGTCTTCCCTTTTCATTTGAACTCCAAGTGCTTGCTACATTTCGTCTTTGACGGCCCTGGCAAGGAGCTCATTGTGGTTTTGATTTGTGTTTCTCCAGTTTCTCCAGAAGATGTTGAACATCTTCTCAAATCTTTCTGACTTTTAGAATGTCCCTTTGAGAAATATCCAGGTCCTTTGCACATTTTTGAGTAGAGTCTATACATTTTTCTATTGTTTAGTTTGCAATTGTTGGCATTTCTTACATAGTTTGCATATTAACTCCAAAAAAAAAAAAAAAAAGATATTTGTGAGTTGCTTCTCCTCATGTAAGTTTTCCTTTGCTGTGCAGAATGTTTTTAGTGTGATGCAATCCTTTTTGTTTATCTTTTGTTGCCTGGCTTTGGAGTCGTATGTCCCCATCACTAACAATGCTGAGAAGCTAACAACTCCCTCTTGCTGGAACTAAGGGTTCTAGATGACACAGTTTCAGTTGAACTGGTTTAAAAAATAACAGAACCACCTGATTTCAATCCCATCTCTGTTAACTGTATTTACCCTCCAAATAAAGGCAATGCTTCTGCATTAAAAAATCTCATTGATCTTTTCTATTGAAAAAAGACATCAACAGGCAGTGGCGGCACATGCCTTTCATCCCTGCACTCAGGAGGCAGAGGCCGGTGAATATCTGTGAGTTCAAGGCCAGCCTGATCTACAGCCTGAGTTCCAGGACACTGGACGTGGCAGCTCATACTACAATGGCAGCACTGGGGAAGTTAGGGCAGGATCCTGGGTTTGAGGTTGTCTGGGCTACTAAACAACAAAATAGAGTCTCATTTTTGGGGTTATTCCTACCTCAGTCCCATCCATCTTTGAGAGCCAGCAATCCTTTGTGTTGTAGTTTCTTGTTAAGTTTTAACACAGGACACTGGTTATCCTGAAATTCACTCTGTAGGATGGGCTTACCTTGAAGTCAGAGATTAAAGGCATGTGCCATCACTCCCAGCTCTGACCCTATCTCAAAAAAAAAAAGGAATCTCTTATGAGAGAATACAAAAAAGAGGATAGAAACATATTTCAGGTAATAGTAGCTAAGTTTTTCTAAATTTAATGAGACGAAATATCCAAACTCCAGGAAACTCAGTGAATCCTGAGACAAAAGAAACACAGAGAGGAGTGTACAAAAGAACATCGGAATGCACTTGTTTAAAGTCAGAGGTAAAGAGAAAATTCTTTCCCTTCCTCCCTCCCTCTCCTCTTCTTCTGCTCCCCACCTCCACCTCTTTGGACAAAGTCTCATGCAGCTCAGGCTGATCCTGAACTACTACCCTTCTGCCCCCATCTTCTCAAGTTACTGAGATTATAGGCACATCAACACTAGTCTGAGTGAAAAATCTTACAACCAACCAGGGTAACCACGCCTGATCCCAACACGCTAGAGGCTGAGGCAGGAGGATTGTGAGTTCAAGTCTTGTGTTATGTAGGGACACCTGTCTCAACAACCAGGGGTGAGGGTGGGAAGGACACATTGCAAGGAAAAGAACTAATATACAAATGCAGGCTGGGGATAGGGTCAGTGGTAGAGCACAGGCTTGCCTCGGGCTTGTCTAACAGGCAGGGCCCTGGGGTTAATACCCAGCACAGGAAAAAGAAATCAAAACCAAACCAAATCACAAACAAAATCTCCAAGCCTACTAATCAAAGCAGACTTCCTACTTGGAAAAAATTTTTTTTAAAAAGCAAAAACAAAATCTAGGGATAGTAGAGCAACTTCGAACATTGAAAGAAAAAAGTAAGGGGGGGATTTCTGTCTTTTGATTAAGCAAAGAAATTTTGGTTGTGACATTAAAAACATGGTTCACGGGAGTGATAGTGCCACAAACCTTAAATCCCAGCTCTCTAGGGACAGAAGTGGGCAGTGGATCTCTGAGTTTGAGGCCAACCTAGA
Organism: Cricetomys ansorgei; assembly: GCA_026225945.1. Classification (NCBI taxonomy): domain Eukaryota; kingdom Metazoa; phylum Chordata; class Mammalia; order Rodentia; family Nesomyidae; genus Cricetomys; species Cricetomys ansorgei. The sequence goes on from JAMJFZ010001436.1 coordinate 22,588, forward strand.
CTACAGAGTGAGCTCCAGGGCAGAGAGAAGCCCTGTCTTGAAAAACAAAACAAACAGATAAAAGCATGGTCACATAGTAAATAAAAAAAAAAGTGTGTGTGTGTGTGTGTGTGTGTGTGTGTGTGTGTGTGTGTGTGTGTGACTTCTCAGTACTGAGAAAGCAGAGGCTGGGGGCTCCAGGCCAGCTTGAATCCATCCTGGTCTACACAGAGAATGCCAGGTCAGTCAAGACAATATATCCTGTCTCAAACAAAACAAAAGAAACCCCAAAATGAAAAGCTTCCATCACTCAAAAGTTGTTCTCTTCTTTCCTTTCCTTTCCCCTTTCTTTCTTCCTTTCTTTCAGTATTAAAGAGTCTCTCTAAATAGCCCTGGCTGACCAGGCTGGTCTCGAACACACAGAGATCTACCTGCCTCTTCCTCCTGAGTGCTGTGATTAAAGGTGTGTGCCACCATGCCTAGCTCTCCAAAGGCACTGTTAATAAAAACAAGAATAACAAAAGAGTTAGAAGGATGAGATGACAAGTTACAGGCTGGGAAAGAGTACTTGCAAACCACAAGAATATATATATATATGGCAGAAGACTTGAACAGACTTCACCTAAGCAGATATATGGGAGGCTGGGGAGATGGCTTGACAGTGCCAGCATGAGGACCTGCATCTGAATCCCCAGTCTCCACAAAAAGCCTCTCATGTACCTGTGACTCCAGCACTTCGGGGGCAGGGGGGGAATACCAAGTTAGTAAGAGACTCTGGTCTCGAGAGAATAAGGGTGAGGGTAAAAAGTAGGACACTGAAAGTCTTTCTTTTCCCAGGAAAAAGGTGCTCTCTGGAGTCAGTGATCAGGGGAGATGTGAATTAAAACCCTAAGACCTGCCAGGTGGTGGTGGTGGCTCAAGCCTTTAATCCCAGCAGAGGCAGATATATCTCTGTGAGTTCAAGGGCAGCCTGGTCTACAGAGTGAGTTCCAGGACAGCCAGTTATAACAGAGAAACCCTGTCTCAAACAAAAACAAAAACAAAGCAAACCCTAAGACTTGCTACACACCCACTAGCCTCTCAGATACTGTGGTGAGGTGGGTAGGGCAACACTTGAAAATGGTCTGGCAGTTTCTTGATTTTTTTTTTTTTTTTTTTGAGACAGGGTTTCTTTGTTGTAACTCTGGTTGTCCTGGAACTCACTCTACAGACCAGGCTGGTCTCAAACTCACAGAGATCTATCTGCCTGCCTCTATCTCCTAAGTGCTGGGATTAAAGGTATGCACCACCACTACCACCCCACTCTTGAAATGTTAAATGTAGATTTCTCAGATAATTTAACCTTTCTATTCCTATATGTTTATCTTTGAGAAACTGTAGCCTACATAGCCACTGTCTACAGATATACCCAGAAGATTTTGGGAAAAATATTTCTTGTTTTGATTTTTTTTTTTGTTGTTGTTTGTTTTTGTTTTTCAAGACAGAGTTTCTCTGTGTAGCCATGGCTGTCCTGGAACTCACTCTGTAGATCAGGGTGGCTTTGAACTCAGAGATCCCCCTGCCTCTGCCTCCCGAGTGCTGGGATCAAAGGCATGTACCACCACCATCAGGCCAAAAATCTATTTCATTAGCACAAAAACAATCAAATGCTTTCAACATTGAGCTTGCAGAGGGCAAAGTAAATTTGAACAATTGTTCCATCCAAGGGTATTGAGGAGACAATTATCGGTTCTCCAAAGTACATTTTTTCTGCAATCAAGAAAGCTGCAGCCCATCCACACCCAGAAAGCTAGTTCTAACAGCTAAGGAAGGTAACCTTCTCCCAGCATCTCCTGCTGTCAGATATAACAGCTATTTAAAGTTCATTTTACTACATAGAAGTGCATGTAGCTTTACAATGTTTGTGAGTAAGTTCAAATATTCCACTACACACAGCAAAGTCCACACAATCAATTTCCTAAAGATCCTTACTACTGAAGGTTATCTTTTTTTTTTTTTTTAAGATTTATTTGTTTTATGTATGAGTGCTCTATCTGAATGTACAGCTGTATGTCAGAAGAGGGCATCAGACTCCATTATAGATGGTTGTGAGCCACCGTGTGGTTGCTGAGATGCTGGGAATTGAACTCAGGACCTCTGGAAGAGCAACCAGTGAGTGCCCTTAGCCACTGAGCCATCTCTCCAGCCCAGGTTATCTTTTTCTTAAGTTCCTATAAAGGAAAGAAAGTATGAAATACTTGCACAGGGTGTTATCTATTTATTTTTCTGCATGTGTCAGGACTATATTCTTCTTTATGGCTGTGTAGTACTCCATGGTGCATTTGTACATCACATTTTCTGTATTTATTCATCTAATTCCATTGTCTTAGCTACTGTGAATAGTACCACAAGCATGAGCACACAAGCTCTATTTTATGATGACTTTGTGTCTTCAAACAGATACTCAAGAGCAGTAGTACAGCTTAATCACTGTAAACTTATTTTTGAGGAACTTCCAGATTTCTTTAGTGGCTCTACTAATTCACGTTCCTGCAAAGAGTATATAAGTGTTCATTTTCCCTTCGTCTTTACCTATATAAAAATTATTATTTTTTCTACAATAGACATTCTAACTGGGGTTGAGAGACTCTCATTGTGATTTAGAGTTGTATATCCTCAATGGTAAATGATATTGAGCATTTTCATAAATTCATTATTTGTATTTCTTTTGAGAATTATCTATTTAGCTAACATACTCATTTTGATTAACTTACAGTTTTTAAATATATCCTGGATATTTATTGTTTGATGAATAGCTGGCACACATTTTCTTTTATTCTGTGAGTTGTTTCTCTTCTGTTAATTGTGTGACCTTTGTTGTGCAGAAAATTTCCGTATTGATACAATCCCTTTTGTCATTCTGTTTAAGTCCATTATTGAGACTACATCATATGAAGCTGTGTTCAGATATTCATAAGGATATGTGTACAAAGGTATTTACTGAGGCACAATTTGTTTTTGTTCTTGTTTTGTTTTTTAAGATAAGATCTCATTATGTAGCCTTGGCTGGCCTGGAATTCACATGTAGACCAGGCTGGCCTTTAGCTCATACACAATTTTAATAAGAGCCAAATTGATCAACTTTAGGCCATTAATAGAGGAACGAGCAGTTGAATTCTAGCATATTCATACTGGGTACAGATGTGTGATTAACGTCCAGAATGACATATTGGGTTGTGATGGTGTAAACCTGTAATTCTAACACTTGGGAGGTGGTGGCAAATTCAAGGTCATCTTCTGCTGCACAGGAAGTTGGAGGCCAGCCTTTGATTCAGCAGACCTAGTTACAACAATCCAACCAAGTACAAAACCTTAGGTAAGTAAGTAAGCAAATAAATAAATAATAAGAGCAAGTTGAACAATATTCGACTACATTAAAATATAGTCAATAAGCCTTCACCCTTGTATTTCCTTTTCTGTACATACACCCTCTTAAAAAGAAGTCTGAAATGATATTTCCACAGTTATTCATTGTGGTTAGTCCTAGGGAATGGAAATGGAGAGATAGAAAATAGTTTTTTCTTTGTTTGTTTTTGAAGACAGTGTTTCTCTGTTGTAATTCTGGCTATCCAGAAACTCACTCTGTAGACTAGGCTGGCCTTGAATTCACAGAGATCCTCCTACCTCTGTCCCAAGTGTTGGGATTAAAAGGGTGTACCACCATGCCTGGCTAAAAACAGTTTTAAAAAAACCACTTAAAAAACAAAACATAGCCTTGATTATTATACAGTGTAGGTGTCTTGATTAAGTTCATTTTCTCTGCCAGTTAAAGATTTAAAGGCAGTGCTGGAGAGATGGCTCAGCAGTTAAGAGCACTGGCTTTTCTTTCAGAAGTCCTGAGTTCAATTCCCAGCACCTACATAGTGGCCATAACCATCTGTAATGGAATCTGATGTCCTCTTCTGGCCAGTAGGCGTATATGCAGATAGAGAACTCATACATAAAATACATAAATAAAAAATTTTTTAAAAAAGCCAGGTGGTAGTGGCACATGCCTTTAATCCCAGCACAGAGGCAGGTGATCTCTGGTCTACAGAGTGAGTTCCAGGACAGTCAGAGTTACAATAGAGAAACCCTGTCTCGAAAAAACAAAACAGCAACAAAGCAAGCAAACAAAAAGAATTAAAGACAGAAAAAATCTGAAGTGCAATAGGTATCAATGGAGAAATCTCAAGCATAGTACACAGAATCAACAGTTGAAGAAAGGTATTTATTGGGGATAAGGAAATACACACACTCACAGTGCACACACAGAGAAAAGACCTCTGCAAAGCTAGAAAATCCAGACTCTTCTCCAGGGCTGGGGTTTTAAAGCCTCTGAAGAGTTTTCCTCCACTAATTTAGGGTTGGTCAGTTTGAAGAAAGTTAGGATGGTTGATTGGCCCAGAACTTTGTGTGGCATGTCCTGAGCTGGCCTTAAAACTTGTTGAGCCGGTCCATCAGCAGGAGGCCTGCTGGTGGAAGACAAAAGCCTACAAAAGTCTTTTGTCTCAAGTTATGAGGTTGAGAAAGAAGCTGGTCATCTTGGAGACCTTGGCCCCTCTCCCTGTCTGTCTAACAGGGAGTCTAATTCCTAATTTTTCAATTCCACGAGTTTATATTTACACAAGGAAATTTTACAACAAAGGTGTTAATTTACATTAGTGATAACTCCTAAATGGTTTAGTCTCTTCATGAGCTGCATTTAAATAAGAGCCAGAAATCCGAAAAAGCAATGTAGCTCCAACTTTGACCTACACAGGTTCAAAGAACAGCACTTCTCAGGCACCCAGACTCAAAGCTTTCTCATTTTGAATGGCCAAATTCTGTTCACCTGTGGTTTCCTTTTTCTTTTCCTCAGTCTGTCTGAGTTTGTTTACAAACACAATTCTTCCAAGTTTCAGGATTTTCTCTAGTAGTTGTAAAGTGAGAATGCACTGGGCACCGCTCACTTATTGATGCTGATGTTTCCAGATTTAAGATTTGGCTAATCACTAGCTCAAGCATTTTATAGCTAGTCTTCCCAATTGGACCATCTCTGGAGTAAAGATTCTGGGAGCATTAGTACCATCACGCATGGTCCTCCCAATAATCCTTAAATTAGCTATGTTGAGATTTAAAAAAAAAAAAAAAATTAGAGCTGATCTCAAGTTATGAGGTTGAGAGAGAAGCAGGCCATCTTGGAGACCTGCCACTTTTAATATCTTACTTAGCCTTGCGCCCTCTCCCTATCTCAAAAAGCACCCACTGCTGAGTGCAGGGTGCAGTTAAAAATGCCAGTTCCCAGCCAAAATCCGAATTAAGGCCCATATACTTCTTAAAAGTTTGATGTGTTCATTTGGAATAAAGACCTGCGTTTTCTCAGTTCTGCACACTCTTCTGCAGCTTAGAAAGATGCTCTTTGGCGGTGACTGACTCCGTCCGCCTTTGGTCCCTAGATGACGTGAAGCTGAGAACTTCGACTTTGGATATGCTGCCTAAGGAAAGAGGTATAAAAGCATGGCTAAGTAGCTAGTAGCGCATCACTTTACTCAATCAACCTTAGTCCACGCTGCCTCTGCCACCGGAAGCTCTATGAGAAAGGCTTCGGGCAAGTCAATCCTAAGTGATTATGCCTGGTGCAGGCCTACGGGGAAGCAGAGGGCAGAGAGAGAGAGAAGGGATTCGCTCTCTGGTTCCCCGCCAGGAAGTCGCCATCTTTTGGAGTGGGCTGCGTAGCCTCCTTTCGCCGTAACACCCACGTGCGAGGAAACGTGGACGCATCGGAGGCCAAGAGCGCGCTACAAAGGGAAAGCGCGCCTGCGCTCGGGCAATGGCGGTGGAGGAGCTGGGGCTCGGGGCGAACGCGCGTGCGCAGTGAGAGCCCGCCAAGCACCTGAGGAGGCGGAGGACGAGATAGAAAGGCGTGGGACCGAAGAGCGCTTGCGCAAGAGCGCGACCCTGTGGGAAACGGGAGGGGGTTCCGGAGCACGCTCGCGGAGGCGGGACAAGAGAAGATCTCGCGAGATTTCTCGCGGAGATATATACGTGTGCCGAGCCCGCGTCCTTTCCCTGGCGTGATTCCGTCCTGCGTGTCTGTTCTGCGGAGCAGCGGGCAGTTTCCTCCGTCCGGTTTCTCGCACACCGAAGCGCGCGCCTCCACCTCATGGAAGACTCGATGGACATGGACATGAGCCCTCTTAGGCCTCAGAACTATCTTTTCGGTAACTGCTTGGCGGGAGGGCTTGGCAGGGCCTGGTGGTTGTGGGGGTCGGGAGTCCAGGCGAGGCCTGGCGTGTGGAGAACGCGGCGTGGGTGGGGGCCGGAGGACTGGGAGGAACCTGCTGGGCCGCGGGAGTCGGTGGGAGAAAGCCGCTGCGTGAAGGCTGGGAGCCGCCATAGTTTGGGGCGGGAGCGGCCCAGCCTCGAGCCTCGGGCGTTGTGGCGGTCCGCAGAGGCTGCGACCTTGCTTGCGGCGCGAGCGGGGGCAGCGGCTCCACTCCGGTGTGAGGCAGTCATCAGGGTCTGGCTCTAGGCAGCAGTTTTTCAGTGCTGGGCCCCAGGCGGCCCGGAAGACTCTCTGCGGCCTGTGGAGAGAGGCCTGCCTCAGCTCGATGGGAGGGCACATGTGTAGTCTGCTGTGTTTCTCAGCGGCGGCTCCCGCACCGGGCGCATCCGAGGCGTTCGGCCAGTAACGGGGACTTGGCCTGAGCAGGCGCCCTGCGGCGGAGGGGGCCGCAACCTCTGGAAGCACGTGGTTGCCACGTGGTTGGGGGGTAGGGAGGGCGTGTGGGCTCTACATCCGGGCTTTCTGGTGTCTTGTCAACCCTGATCCTGGGGTCTTGTGGCTTAGTTAAGACTGCTGGGCGGGAAATGCTCAGTGAAGTGGATGGTGGCGTCCGAGATTTGAAGGTCTTTGTTCACATCCGAACATAAACAGTAATAGTGGTTTTAGAGCCTCTTTTCTGCCTCTGCGGTAGGTGGAGTTAGCACCATGCTGCAGATGAGCGTACTGATGGTGGAAAAGCCTCAACGTAAAGAGAACCACACAATCTAAATAGATATAGCCATCCTCATCTCTAGAACTTGTTTTTTTGATGGGACCGGAGAAAAAGAAGTGGTGCTTTGAACAGGTTGAAGGTTCACGTGGGTACCAGGGCTTTTAAGGATCCCAAGCAATTTAGTGTTTCCCAGTCTTTGAGATTTGTCCATCGTTCAATGGGTTCTGGGTTATTAAATCGCATTTTAAAAAGTCCCTTTAAAACTTCTGGTAGAGTTTAAAAGCAATTTTTTCCCCAGCGCATGAAAGGAGTACATAGATACACTAAACATGAGGGCTTTATACCTAGCCATTCTGGATAGTTAGTAAGCTGTCCATACGCCGTAATAGCTGGAAATTGAATTAGCTTAAGCCGGTAGGTTAGTTTCCAGTTTGAGTCTGCCTCTGAAAAAATGGTAATGGTGCTTCACTGAAGTTGGTAATTAAAACACTAGAGAAAATAGAACTTTGTGGGCTTCATTTGATGTAAACAGTTGATATGGAGAGAACTTTATAGTTGAGAACTCTTAGTTGGCCGTTTGGGGTTAAATTTTTATCTTTATCTCCTTGCTAGGCTTACTTTTTTTTTCTTTACAGGTTGTGAACTAAAGGCTGACAAAGATTATCACTTTAAGGTGGATAATGATGAAAATGAGCACCAGTTATCATTAAGAACGGTACTTAATATTTGGAAGTACTTTTAAAAATTAGCGTTTACTAATGTAGTTTTTACTGCTGTGGTTTACTAGTTTTTGCTGCTTTAGCTTCTGGGAAGGTATTTTAATAGCTGAGTATTGTATATAGATCATACACACTGGTAACAAAGAACTGGGCATCTTTACCACTTGTAATCTTGTGTAACATGGTTATTTTCATTAGTTGCCTTGTAACGCTCTGCAAGACTGATCTTTAAAGTCTGTCGAGTTTATTAGTTTCCAAGTTGGCATTTCTTAGTTTTATTAAATATAAAGGTGATTAGTTTTCCATCAGTAGTTGTGAGAGGGTAAGAATTTAAAAGCAAATTTTTGAGGTGTGTTCATAACTGCTGGATCTTGAATGAAGAACTTTTTTTCCCCACAGGTCAGTTTAGGGGCAGGAGCAAAAGATGAATTACACATCGTAGAGGCAGAGGCCATGAACTATGAAGGCAGTCCAATTAAAGTAACACTGGCAAGTTTGAAAATGTCTGTACAACCAACAGTAAGTACATTCCTAAATTCTGGATTTCATGTTGGATTAAGTCTTTTAAGAGTGTAATTTAGGTTACACAAAGATTTCTTAACAAAGGCTACATCTGTAACAGATTTTTATACGTTCTCTGCAGCTTCTCTAAATAGGTTAGTGATTTGATTGTAAAACTTGGGTGATACTTGTAGAAAATGTTTAATGATTGAAATTGTTCATTTTTAGGTTTCCCTTGGGGGCTTTGAAATTACACCACCTGTGGTCTTAAGGTTGAAGTGTGGTTCAGGGCCAGTGCATATTAGTGGACAGCACCTAGTAGGTATGTTCTGCTTATAAATTTACTATGGTGTCTCTTTACTGCTTAGTTTCCTATTTGGGCTGTCTTATTTTTAAAACGTGTACCATGTCCCATGGTAATGGAGGTCCAGGTCTGACAAGACAGTCTGCCTAGAGTCTGTTCGTACTACGTGGGTCCTAGGGATCAAACACTGATCATCAGGTTTAACTACCAAGGACCTTAATACTAGTTAGGCCTTCTTTGCAGACCTCCAGTTTGGACTTTCTAAATAGCTCCAGTTCTCTTAAACAGTGAAATGAGAATTTTTGTTTTTTAAAATGCAGTGATTAAGAATTTAATTTTCTGGTCTTAATTTGCTGCCTTTAATGGATTCTAGTAAAACTATTATGTGTTCATACTCTTAAAATCTTGTCAAGAGTATGTCTAATTTTATTTTAGCTGTAGAGGAAGATGCAGAGTCTGAAGATGAAGATGAGGAGGATGTAAAACTCTTGAGTATGTCTGGAAAGCGATCTGCCCCTGGTGGTGGTAACAAGGTTCCACAGGTAAAAAGATCTTTTTTTTCTTATGATAAATCATACTTTTGGGGTTTTTATTTTGTTAATCGCAAAATATTGAATCTTCATGAAATCTTTATTTTTTTAAGAAAAAAGTAAAGCTTGATGAAGATGATGAGGATGATGATGAAGATGATGAGGATGATGAAGAGTAAGTATAAGTAGTATGATCTTGACGTGTTACATGTACTGCAAAGGATTTCAGGAAAATTTATTTCCCAATGGGCTCTGTAAAAGATTGATAAAATATTTGTTGAAAGGAAAGATTCTGTGCCTGTAAATGATTGTGGCCTGTGATTCTTTTGATTATTGACAGGTTGTTCTAGTTGGGACACTGAATTTTCTTGATTTTGTTTTTTTTTTTTGTAAAGTGTAGTTAGCCATAAACGTGTTGATTTGATAGTTGAACCATATTGCCAGAAGCTCTGAAACTCATGAAAAGGGAAATCAGTGATGAGGTTTACAGAACAGAAAGGATTTTAAGTTCTGCATCTGGGTTCAAATCCTGGAACAGATAATCCTATTGCTTCTGTATGGAAAACATTTTTCTTTATCTCTTCCTTTGTATGATTTGGCAAGAAGTTTTGGGGAGTGATAAATATGAGCAGATAATTGCTATATTAAAAACAATATACCAATTAATTTAAAGAATTTTGACTATTCTGTCATTCCATAAGAACCTAGAGTCACCTGTGAGATATTACAGACTAACAAGGTATAATGTGCTGTCGTTAACTAGGTAACACTGCATTTATTTAGTAGATGGCAGGTGGTATGTCTGTGTTCCCATAAAATGATATTGCCTAGTAATAAAGCTTGCTTCTTAAAGATGAAATCCTTGTAATGAATCATTTTTAGGTAATACATGACCAATTTAACATTACATGGTAGTGGATATCTGATAAGATAACTTAGCAGTTTATAAGAAGTTGCCAATGTTTCTGATACAGAGAAAGCATCTCTGGATTAGGTTCTAAGGCCTGACCAGTTTTATACTAACAAAGTGTTAAAAGTCACCAAAAGATTTATTCGCATGTGGCATTGACATAGTATAAATCCTAACAAGACAATTTCCCACACTGCTGAAAAGGTGGATATTACATGAAGTTCTTTTCTTTTTTTAATTTAGAGAAACTAGTGTGGAAATTTTGGCATTGTTGAATTTCTAGATTAAACTCAGAACTGAATAGTTAAACATGGTATACTTAGGTACATAATGTTGGGTACTTAATGGGCTTAACTAGTGATGTGATATTCACCCCTTTTAAAAAACTAGTATGCCTGAAGAACATTAGAACATTTTTGTGCTATGTGGATCCATATCACAATCTTTTATCTAGATTGTGAAATTGAGCAGCAGCGGCTCCTTTTGAGATGTTAAGTAACAACTCAAGTAGTTGTGTGGATTGTTCTCTTAATTGCAATTTGGCAGCTTAATTCTAATGGCACATAGATCTTTAGGAAGAGCCAAAAAATGACTCTTGCACTGCACGCATTGAATGAAGACATGTAAGAGCAGATTTGATTGTCTCAAGGAGAGAAAAATTAGAATCAACATTTTTAGAATATTGTATATGACTGCATTTATTGGCTTAGTATATACATGCTTGTATAGTTATTCTTGAATTTTATTTTGGGTCTCTGGTTTATTTTCTGCCATTTTTGAGGGGTTGGTTTTTTTTTTTGAGATAGGGTTCTTCTGTTGTAACTCTGGAGAGCATTTATGCTGGCCTCATTTAGATCTAGATCGGCCTCTGCCATACTGGGATTAATAAAAATGCCACTGCCCAAATGAATTTTTAAAGGCATTTAAAAGGCTTAATAACTCTTCTGTATTTCTTAAGTTATATTAGCTCCTTGTGAATTTTGTAGATCTTTTTTTTTGCCTTTAGAAGGTATTTCACATAACCTGTTCATATGTTTGTGCGCTTGGCATTACTAATATGGTAAGATTGATCCTAATACTCAAGTTTTTATGGGCTGAGAAATCTTCTGGATATTCTTTTTCTTGTGAGCATTGGTTACTCAGTATATGGGAGTTCTTCCTAGGTTTACATCTTGAGGTTTAATGTGTGAAGTGGATTCTTCAAACATTTGGATTAGGTTCCCTGGTTGACTAAAATGATAATATTTGTATGTTTTGGGAGAAATTTCTGTTTAGATTTCTTTGCACAATTTTCAAAAAGCCTAGTCAGTTTCTTTAAGATTTGGTACAAAACTTAGAAACTTGTCAATTCTACTGTAATGAAAATTTGTTTAGTTCCAAGATTTGTAGCTGTTAGCCCTTATCCCAAGTGTGAGATGAGACCCATGGATTTTTCCTTGTACAAATAATTCTACTTTAGATTTCTCTGAGCGTGTGTGAATCTTGATCAATTTCCACAGATTAGTATGTTATGAGGAATATTTGCACTTTAGCAGTATTAAGAGCTGATTAATTACTGATTTGTTGAAAAGCTAGTTATTGCTAACATTGCAAAATTAAACCAAATTTCACAACTCTTAATAACTAGTTAATTTGAGTATTTTGAGTAAAAGTCCTAACATTTATCCTTTTGAGTAGCTAGTTTTACTTTTTTTAATGACTGAATATTAAGAACGGTGTTTGCTGCTGATGGTATTGCACACCTTTAATTCTAGCATTCAGGAGGCAGAGGCAGGCGGATATCTTGAGTTTGAGGCCAGCCAACCTAGGCTAAAGAGTGAGTTCCAGGACAGCCAGAGTTATGACAAAGAAACCCTGTCTTGAAAAACCAAAACAAAAATATGTGCTACAGTAGATGAGTGTGGCTTCATTCTTTTGTCACACTGACCAAAAGTTTTTAAGTTTTAAATGTCTTGGCTTATTTCATTTATAGTGATGATGATGATGATTTTGATGATGAAGAAGCTGAAGAAAAAGTTCCAGTGAAGAAAGTGAGTATATACTACACCAAGAGTTTGACAAAAATAGCTAATGAAAGGGAGGGATGGAGGTTTATTGCTAGTAGTGAAAACAGACTTAGTTTTATTTACTCATTAATAATTGTTCTGATTTAGACTGAAAACTTGGGAAGTGAGAATATCTTCCTGGAGGATCCTAAAATTTGTTAGTTGCATATCATACATGCTTTGAGTCAGTTTACTTTGCACTGATGTCTACTATCTGAAGGGAGCACACTGATTAAGGCCATTCTCTAATTACAGACTGTACGAGATACCCCAGCCAAAAATGCGCAAAAATCAAACCAAAATGGGAAAGACTTAAAACCATCAACACCAAGATCAAAAGTAAGTATACAGATAACAACAGACATCATTCACCTAGGAAAAGTAGTAATTCTGTGTGAGAACCTAGTCTGCCTAAATTTGTTAGTGTTTGGGGAACTTAGCCGTGGCTACGTACTAGATTGTTGTGCAGAGAAGCATGGTGTTCTGGAGTGACCCCCAGGCATCAATCCTTAGTTCCTTCTTGCTTCATTTTGTAGACCTATTGAATTCTGATCTGGGTGTTTATATACTTATATATTAGCAACTTTTCCATATTTGGTCTCTCAAAGGAATGAGAGAAATCTTGGTTAATTACTACTTATAATTAGGAATTGTACCTAGGCTTTCTCAGGTGTAGCCCTGGATGTCTAGGAACTCAGGCTTGCCTCATATTGCCCTGACCTCCCAGGTGCTGGGATTAAGGGCATGTGCCACTACTGCCTGGCAAGAATTGTGTTTTTAATGGTCTTTAAAAATAAAATGACTTTTGCAGGGTCAAGAGTCCTTCAAAAAACAGGAAAAAACTCCTAAAACACCAAAAGGACCTAGTTCTGTAGAAGACATTAAGGCAAAAATGCAAGCAAGTATAGAAAAAGTGAGTAAAATTACCTTTAAATAAATTTACCTTTTCGTCAACTTTTAATTGTACTAATACAGGGGTTTGGGTAAAAAGTAGATTATAAAAATAAGTATGCTCATAATCTTTTGCATGTATGAATTATGTCTTCAATAAAAAGTCAAGAATATACTCTGATCCTAGAACGTAACATAAGTGAACATTGTCTTTTCTGATGGTGGGGTTTAAGTAAAAGATTATAAAAATAAGTATATTCATAATCTTTCACATGTATGAATTATGTCTTCAATAAAAAGTCAAGAATGTACTCTTGATCTTAGAACTTAACATAATTGGACATTGTTTTTTCTGGTGGTAATGCTGCAGAACCAGCAGAGGGCGTTTGGGTTTTCATTAAAATTTGAAAACTGCTGTAAAAGACCATCTTTGGCTGCCTGAGATTATAACTAAGAAAAGAAAGGATCACCTTTAATCATTTCCCAGAAATTTGAATAATTTCTGTGCCCTTTATACTAAAGCATCTTGGAATTTGTGGGTAGCTAATATGCTTACATCTAGTCCTAAATAGTACAATTTATCTTTTGCCATTTGGCTGGGACTAAGACTCTGAACTATGGCCTTGTGTAGAAAACGGAATAATCCAGTTGAAATTTTTTTTGGAGAATTAAAGATTCCCCATTGCAAAAATAACATGCCAGTTATTGGGAATAAATGCGAAACGAAAAATTGCCGGTTCTTTTCCATGTTTTTCCTATCCAGTAGGCCTCACATGGCTTCAGAAGATTGCCACGAATGGATTGGAAATTAGCACTTTAGTGCTATGCCAGCACATATATTTGTTTTATTTACACTGTAAACTTTTTCACTGACTTAATTTTTTATCCCTTGCATACACTGCTAAAATGATGCCCCTCCCCCCCATTTTAATGTGGTCCTATCTCCTTGGTTTAATTGCAGGCGCATTGAACAATCCTGGGCACTACTGGTAAATTAAGCCCAAAGATGGGGAAAGAGGAAAAGGAGAAACAAATATAGTCCATTCTGAGTACCATCAACAATCCAGACTGAAGTCTTCTATTTTAATCTCAATCCCCTTTCCAGATTGGCCATTCATTCCCCTCCTTGCACGCTGGAAGCAATCTCTTGTTTTCCTAAAGCATTTTTCTTTCACTCTTGTGATGCAGAGAACTTAACTGCTTTCTACTACTTGTGCATATGCCTCATCTCTTTGACCATGTTTTTAATCCTTTGTATCCTTAGTTGCTCAATAAATTTTTGAATGAATCAAATAAGAATGTATGTGACAATATTTTAAAATTAAAATTTAATGTAACTTACTCTAGGTGAAGGCAATTGGGTACCTTTATTCTAGATGAGTGGTATTTGGAAGCATTACATTAGTCTTGCTAAATTGAATAAAATAGGATGCAAAACAGTTAAATTTAAACAATAGAAATGATGCATTCGATATATGAAAATGAGTGGTAATTTTCAAATGATAGTTCTAATTTTTTATGCTGATAAATTAAGGTATTTGCCATAACTAGCATCTTATATTTGGTGACAAAACCTTAGGAATTGCCGTTAACTGTGTGGTTCATTGCCTACGTTTATAATTGGAAACATGTAAATTTACACTACACATAGTGAAGGGCAGCTACTGTTAACTTTTTAGATCCTGTCAATTGGTTCCTGTATAAGTGCACTATGCTATGTTCTTGGAAAACAACTTATTCATTATAAGTAGGTTGGGTTGAATTTAGTTTTGGGTGAGATCTAACTTGTTGCATAATATTAGTTACCAAAGTTGCTTGCTATATTTGCATGCCTGTAGAATTATCTGTAGTTTAAATTGGCTGTTTGGAAGAAATTAGACTTTCAGCAATTCAAAGATTGGTCTTAGTGTGCTGCTTAGATCTTTCTGGGCCATGATGATATTGGTATTTTAAAACCAAAAATTGAAGGACAAGAACAAATTCTTCATGTACTGGCATGCAAATCTTGGGAAATTATCTAATGATATCTCAAAAGATTTCTACACTTGTTCTTAATAATGCCTTTTTTTTTATTAGGGTGGTTCTCTTCCCAAAGTGGAAGCCAAGTTCATTAATTATGTGAAGAATTGCTTCCGGATGACTGACCAGGAGGTAACTGAATTTTCTGTGGACATGACCAAATCTTAAACTTTCATTGTGATTTATTATGATTCATTTTTTACTTTAGTCTCTTAAGTTGTAGGCTCCTGGTAAAAGGTTCCTAACCACAGATAGTACTTCAATACATGGAAAGAATTTAGTTGGCAGACTGAGCAGATAAATTTTGAGTACATATTTTTCCCAGCTTTTAAACAGTTGGTAAAATTAACTCTTGGTAGCTGTACTTCCTTTACTCTTAAGAAATACTGTGGCTTTCCTTTACTCCACTTGGTTGTTTCACATCTGAAACAATCCTTGGGAGTGGTAGTATTTTCTCCAGATAATGACTATGGGGGATATTAACCTAGATGGGCTAAATTTGGAAGTATGATCTTATTTTTATTAGTTTGGGTTTTTATCTCCTACAAGTGAGGTTTTATGTAAATATAATCAGGTGCCAGGGGAATCACTTGGGCTGTGAGAGGCCAAGTATTGTCTTTACAGTAGTGTGAATTTTCTCTATCACACAATTGAATGATAGATCCTCTGTATGCATAGGTTCTTTTAGTAGATTTCATCACTTTCCACTTTATAACAGGCTCACCATTTTTTATTAAATTAGAAAAGTTGTATAACATAGCAGTATTTAAAATCAGTAAAATGACTATTGCCTCCAGATTTTTAAGATCCAGGTTGGCAAGGTGAGTTTACCCTGAGGCAGAGTGCCAGCAGTTGAGGTGATAATATCAAAATCAGTTTTTGTATTTTAGTAGTTACCATAAACTGAAGAAGCCAAGTGCTCTCCCTTAACATAGTTCTCAGAAAAAGATACTGATTTGTTTACTGTTAAGAGTAGGTATACCTTTGTGTTTCAGTCTGGATTTTTTTTGCTTAGAATTTACTGTTCAAACATTTTTATTTTGAAGCCGAAATAAAATGGGGTGGGACCACAGGCTGGGGCAGCATTGGCCTGATAACTCTTCATTTCTTTAATGATTAAGCCATTTAATTAAGGAATCTGATGCTATGTCTCAGTTGAAATACTGAATGGAAATTCCGCTTGGTAGAATGAAAAATACTGAAGAAATGCAATCTATTGACTTCTATGAGGTCAACATCTTTTCCCCCTCTTTTACAGGCTATTCAAGATCTCTGGCAGTGGAGGAAGTCTCTTTAAGAAAATGGTTTAAACAGTTTGAAATATTCCGTCTTACTTCATTTCTGTAACAGTTGATATCTGGTTGTCCTTTTTATAACGCAAAGTGAGAACTTTCCCTACTGTGTTTGATAAATGTTGTCCAGGTTCCATTGCCAAGAATGTGTTGTCTAAAATGCCTGTTTAGTTTTCAAGGATGGAACTCCACCCTTTACTTGGTTTTAAGTATGTATGGAATGTTATGATAGGACATAGTAATAGTGCTGGTCAGATGTGGAAATAGTAGGGAGACAAATATACATGTGAAATAAACTCAGTATTTTAATAAAGTAGCACTGTTTCTATTTGCTTATTTAACTGTTTCATACTTTGAAGTTAAAAATGTTAGTGCTTTCAAGTTGAATATGCCTGCTTTCCCCTCCAGCTATTCCTGACCAGAGTTACTGCTCATACACTCCTGTTCTTGTAAGTCTTAAGTCATGGGTGTTTAGACACTAAACATTCTTTTCTCTATTTTATAAACATCTTTTCTCTATTTAGGCTCATTAACATCATCTTTTAAATGGGACATTACACATTTGATTCATCCTGGCTTACTGTGGTATATTAACACAGTATTGTAACAATGCATTGGAGAGTATATGTAGCAAAGCTCAGCACTGTCTACTCAGGATTTTCAGTGTACCCTCTTTTTAAAGTGTTTTCTGTATGATCTGTTTCTCTAAAATTACATAATGTGTCAATTTTTATAGTTCCCAGGTGGCACAAAAGTCTGATCTGTTTTGGACATTTTCTTGGGAGAATCTTTATTAATTCATTTCTAGGCTTTCCTAATGGATATTTCTTGACTTCTTGTTAAAACTTTCTAACTTTGCAAATGTTCTTTTGTTTGTTCTAGTATGTCTGAAACTGGTTGGGGATTGAGATTCTGAAGTTGTCAGGGTCATATGGGGTAGCTTGAGTTTGACTTTCTCTTCTCAGTTGAAGGAACTTCCAGTAACAGACTGCTTGCTTTTGTTCCTCATGCCTTTTTTAAAATGTTTATTTGTATGAGTGTTTTGCACACATATATGTCTGTACTGTGTGTGTATGTACCTGGTACCCACATGACATTTTGTTCTCTGGAACTGACCTTACAGATGGTTGTGAGCCACCATATAGGTGCTGGGGATTGAACTCAGGTCCTCTGGAAGAGTGGCCAGACCAACTCTCCAACCCTCATAGCATCTTTACTGGGGAATCACATACAGGTATACAACAGGCATATAATCATGACATTCTTAAATTATTTGGTAAATCAAGCAAAAATTGAATATTTGGATGTGCTTGACTCTTGCATAAAGACCACTTGGCTAAATATTGTATGGTGATTATTAATCTGGAGAATACCATTTTACAAATAAAAATGGCAAAAAAATATTGGAGGCCATTTCAGAAGGCTGGAACACTATCCTAATCACAAACTAAACTTGCTACCAGGATGCAATTCATTTTAACAATACCAAGGATACATTAACTTAAGTACATGCTGAGGAAGGATGCTAGGGCAGCATGTCTTTTATGTTTAAACCATTAAGTTATAGGAACGAGGCTTTATAGTCAGACTTTAAGTACAGACCTAGCAGTCTTAGGCTAGTTGGTGTCCTGTGGTAAACACAATGTAGAATAACATGAGGACTATAGCTTCGTGATAGGATGCTTACATTGATGATGTACTCTGCTGGTGTGGTAGGATCTCAAGAAAAATGTAGGCCACCCAACTAGCTCACTTAAGTGGCATTCAGGTGGTGCCTCTTGCAGAGTATGGTAGGCAGTGTTGTTTACAAAAGTCGAGTTGACACTTGACTTTTGAAGTCTTAGTGGAAGGTGAGGTCTTAAAATTTTAAATCAAAGATTATAGTTGGTTGCTATGTACACTAGGTGAAAGGAACAGCTAATTCCTGCCATGTTGAGTGAAAGCAGTTGGCTGGCATCCTTAAAAAGTTCCATACAAGATGGCTCAGACTGCTTACTGACTTGTATAAACATGGTCTAATTACATATGGAAATACATATTTTCTTTGTATATTATGAAAATCCAAAGATTCCCTAGTCTCCTAGGAAGCTACAGCTGGCTGGTTAGATCTGTAACTTCTCTTTGTGCAGTGCCACTTGATAAAAAGTACCTGTGTAAGAACTACAGAGCTTAGGTAAAACAGTCTTGGCTGCAGCACAGTTTGTTTACTCAATCATGTAAAGTGAACAAGAATGGCTTGACATAGTGTTACCACAACAGCTGCTATTGCCTGGGTTTAACTTGAAGGTATTAATCACTTAGGATGTGGGGTTGAATTCTAGGATTAAGTTAAAATTGCAGGCTATTACCCAGTAAAATTTGATGGGGCAATAGAGATCTCAAGGTTGCTGTTTTCAGAAAGCTTGAGTATCTGCTAATGTGCATTTTTACATGTTATTGCTAGTGCTGTGTTGGGTCACTAGAAATAGGATGTTCTCCATCTTTACCACATTACACAGACCCCAGGAGTGTTCCCAGTCAGGTTGCCTATTTTTTTTGTTTTTTTGTTTTTTTTTTTGTTTTTGTTTTGTTTTCTTTTCAATAAAGGAGAATGAACTTTTAAACACTACATCCTGTGTCTCCTAATTCTACAAGTGCTTGAGGACTGGTAAGTGAAGCAAGACTTAGCTTTTCATTGTGTATGTTAGTTGACACTCCCTACTCAAAGTTATGCAAATTTACTGCCCCAAAGCAAGGAAATAAGCACAGGTGTGGGACCGCCATTTATTCAGGGGCTTTAACAGATTCCTTGCTGTAAATCATTCCAGTTTTTTGTTATGAATGTCCAACCTAGTTCTATATAGCCCCAGGCCACTTTATTCCTCACTAAGCAGGAGTACCTGTTTTTTTTAGTTTCAAAGGTCCAAGTAATCAAGCATGGTGTCATGTCCAAATGGGGCAGCAGCTGGTGACTCAAGACAGTATTCCACTGGAAGAATCTTGTCCAATCCAGTGTTGGAGGTGGGGTGATATTTGTATAAGATGGTCAAAACTGACCAATTAAACGCTTAAAGAATGTTGGCTAGTCAGTTCCCTACAAAGGCCTCCTGCCTACAAGGCATTTGTCCTACTCTTTACTACTGTCTCTGGTAATCCTGTCTGACCCCAAAGCTTTCCACTTGAGTCACTTGTGCCTGCTCCCCCTCCCGCCAGAGTATTTCTTTGTATAGCTGGCTGCGTCCTACCTTTGGTATCAGTCTTGAAGTTACCAGGGTCTTTATTACCATTTGGGAGTTTCTCTGTAGTAACTGGCTCACTGTAGACCAGGCTGGCATTAAACTCAAATCTGCCTGCCTCTGCCTCCAGTGCTGGGATTAAAGGTGTGCACCACCACTGCCTGGCAATAACTTTTTTAAAATTCAGAACACTGGTTAAAACAAAACAGCATCTCTTGTCTTAACTGGTTATTGCTCAACGTCCCTGGGAGAAGCTGATTTCTTGGGTGTATGCGTGCACATCAGAATGTTAGAGCCTACATGTGGAAGTCAGAAAACAACCTGGATTAGTTTTCTCCTGCCTTTACATGGGTTACAGGGAATTCCACTCAATCCTCTCATTCCCCCCCCACCCCTCATTTTGCTTTTAAGCTTTTAAACTTTGTCTTAGTTAACTAAGACTGAGAACACTGCTTTTAAAAAACTATGCCACCCAACACTCAACTTCGGAGAGAGCTCTCTAACGCGGATCCCTTTGTTCTGTGATAGGGTCTAATGTAGCACCCAGGTGGCCTAGCTGGCCGAGGACAAACATAAGCCTGGATTTATCCTCTGGAGTGAGTGGCAAGGATTAGGCTTCTATCCCATTTTTAGGGAATGTTGGGAGTTGAGCTGTGGGTCTCCCCATAGAGCTACATCCCCAACACTAGGACTTGTGATTCCTCAATTTAGGCTCTCAAAACCACTGGATTTTGGGGACAGCCCTCTTGTGTGATGAATGAGGTCATCAAAGCATTGTAGGTAGGACTTACCCACTACATTCAAAAATAATGAAAGAATGCAGATAGGAAAGTAACAATTAGCCAGAAGACACATGAAACATGTATAAAACACCTTCCAGGGTGTGTATTGTATGCATACACGAGTGTAAAGCAAGCCAAGAGCATTTGGGTTTATCTCTTTGTGGTTTGTCAGTTCACTCTGTCTTTGGATTGGTTGGTTCAACTTAGCTTCATGCAAGAACTATCTCAAAGCATTCGATTTTGCAAAGGTTTTCAGGATTTGTTTTTAATACCATCTCTTTAGCCTCAGCTTTGAAAAGGAACTGAAAGTAGCTTACAGGGAGGTCTGACTCTTGGAACAAATACTATTATGTTTTTTTAACTTAAGGAATAACAACACCACTGAGCAGTGCCGCCTCCACTGTATGCCCCAGTGAAAGGGGAATAGCAACCACAGCTACTGACACGAGACTTTAAACCAAATAATCCGAATTCCTGAGTTTTGCATTTGAACTTGTTCTCTAGTTTCTCTCCCACTGTAACCTGTTTGCCTTAGCATCGGTCCAAAGCAGAATTTGGCTGACCAGGGCTCTAGACAGAACGAGGCAGGCCTCTTGACAACAATATCTACATTTTCGGGTTAATGGAAGGACAGAAAAAGTTCAGGGTTGGTGATCAAGGGCAGGAAAACAAGCTGCTTGGTGTGCGAAACCAAGAGGGCCTGGAGTGGGCGCTGACCAGAGTTCTGGCTACTCAGGCACGTAGTCCTTAAGGATTGGGACAGCAGTGATGCTTTCGAACCGCTAGGTGGTAGCCGTGTGCTTCCAAAAAAACAGGGTCACCTAATAATCGCAGCTGGAATCCCTAGAACCGACTTTAGAGTCCCAGAGCGGGGGAAGGGAGAGAGACGCCCCTGAGCGTTTCTCATATCTCACTGCAGGAACGGGAAGAGAAGGCAGCACTTAGTGTAGACATCCCATGGTGGTGTGTGGGGCGGTGTCTGGGAAAAACCAGTATTTTGCGTGGTTTCAGGGCGACGGTAAAGGCGACTCCGTTCAGTTGAGCCACCCCAGCGGGTGGGCCTGGTCCGCCCTCTCCCTGCTTCGGAACACTAGAGGATGTGAGTGCGAACAGCAAGTGTGAGGGTGGGAGGACGCTCTGCACCTAATTGCTTTCTTCGGGAACCCGGTCTGCTCCACTCGGTCAATATTTAGCGTTGTGGCGCAGAGCTCCGACGGCTTCCAGCACACACCAGCTCCAGCCTAACGGGTTCTGTCCCTGCTGAACCGCCAGTCCCATTGCCGACAGTCTGAGTGCCTCCTCTCCAACCCGGAGCTGCCAGGAGGAGGAGGCAGTGGAGAGGCCGCGGCAGGCAGGCGAGCAGGCAGCTTTGATGTGGGCGCGGCGCACCCAGTCTCGCTGAGCGCCCGTCCGGCCGCGCCCCGAGGGGGGGAGCCCCCGGGCCCCGCATCCTCATTGTGCCGGCGCGGGCCCGGGCCCGCCCCCGGTCCCCCGCCCCCTCGCCGCCCGCGCGTAGAAAACGCCCCGGCCGCCGCCAGCGGTGGGAGGCGGCGATGCGCACGGCCGGAGAGACACGGAGGAGGAGACATGAGCCGGCGGGCGCCCAGACGGAGCGGCCGTGACGCGTTCGCACTGCAGCCGCGCGCCCTAGCATCAGAGCGCTGACCCCAGCCCCGCCGGCCCCGCCAGCCTCGTGCCCGGCCGCGGCGTCCCGGCCGCAGAACCCTCCGTGCATGCTGTCCCTGGTCTGAGCCGGCAGCGCGCGACCCGCGAACGCCCAGACGGCCCTCCCGCCCGCCGCGGACTAGCTTCCCCGCACCGGCCGGGCGCCTCCCGCACCGCGGTCGCCCGGCAGCCCCCGCGCCGGCTTGGAGGGCGCAGCGCTCGGGAGGAGCCGCGCGGGGCGCTGATGCCGCAGGGCGCGCCGCGGAGCGCCCCGGAGCAGCAGAGTCTGCAGCAGCAGCCGGCAAGGAGGGAGCAGCAGCAGCGGCGGCGGCGGCGGCGGCGGCGGCGGAGGCGCCCGGTCCCGGCCGCGCGGAGCGGACATGTGCAGGCTGGGCTAGGAGCCGCCGCCTCCCCTCCGCCCCGCGATGTATTCAGCGCCCTCCGCCTGCACTTGCCTGTAAGCGCCCGCCCGGGGCTGTCCACCCTGCATGGATGCCTGTCCCTGTGCGTGTGGTTCTGTCTGTCTGCTAGTCAGCTCGAATGACTTTTTGCCTGTGTGTCTGTCTGTCCGTCCGCGCCCCCTGTCTCCGGTCCCACTGACCCTGTCTCCCTCTGTCTCCCGCAGGTGTTTACACTTTCTACTGCTGTGCTTTCAGGTACAGGTACGTGAGCTCCCGACTGAGCGTTCCCCCTCAACCCCCGCACTCTCTTCCTCGAGGTGCAGGCCGACCCCCCTTCCCAGGACCGCGCCCCCTCCCGGTGCCCCACCCCTCCTGGGCAACTAGCCCAGTGCACCTGTTCCCAGGGTGCGGAAGGGCGGCTTCGCTCGCGTCCAGCGCTGGCAGTGTCTGGCCAAGGGCTAGGAGCTGCTGTGGGGCTCGAGCCAGTGGTGGCTGTGGCGGCTCTCTTGGGTGGAGAGATCTTACAGAGCCACAGGGCTCAGCCTAAGTGATGTGCGGGACTCTAACTCCCGACCGCAGCTGGCGAGGGATAGGGACCTAGGGGTTTTTCTGCCAACTGTCCCTTTACAGCCTGCTTGTGCCTGCAGACAAAAAGGTTGTTTTCAGCTGAGTGGATTTTGAGTCCAGAGAGAGAGCTTTAGTTGTAAATTATTCTGTTGGGGGGGGGGAGAGCAAGAGAGAGAGAGAGAGAGAGAGAGAGAGAGAGAGAGAGAGAGAGAGAGAGAGAGAGAGGGAGAGACTGCTCCCCATCCTGCTGCGCTCCGCTCCACATGTCCTTGCCCAAGGTGGTGCAGCCCAGGGCTTGTTCCCTGCCTGGTCCCCGTTCGCTCTCTGCGAATCAGAAGAGGGCTTGGCGCTCAGCCTGGAAAGCACTTGCTAAAATCTGATCTGTTACTTCAGCAGCTTTCAGACTCGGGAAGGTCTTGGCACACAGACAGTTGGAATGCTCTGGCTTCCAAAGCCGTGGAAATGAAGGAAGGGGGGGGGAGCAGGGAGTCGACTTCAGCCCCGATTAGAACCAGACCAGGGCTGCCTCAGCATGGAGTGTGTGTGTGTTGGGGGGAAAGGGAATAGGAAACACCAGCTGCCCAATACCTCCACCTACCTATGGCTACAAGGGAGGACTCAGGATAAACTGGACTCAGGCCAAGAGGATTATCTGTCCCCTCCCCCTCTCTGTGAAAGGCAGGTGTCCTTGCGGCGGCGGCAGCGGTGGGGGGCGGGTAGAACAGGCTAATGGGAAGGTGCTTGGTCCGAGCCTTCTGAGTTTTGGAGATGTCTGGAGACAGCCCTGTCCATGGGCCCGTTTTCTGGTACAAGAAAGCCAGTGTGTATAACGGTGCTGTGGTTCCTAGCTTCCTTTAGTGTTTGCTATTGCTATTTCCACTCTTGGGAAAAGACTGTTCCTTGGATCAGCTCTAAAGCTCAGGGCAACCAGTTGAGACCCAGGGCTGGAAGAATAGGTGGATGGACAGACTGATGGTCTCTTTTCTTCTGTTGGTCAGGCTGGGGTCCCCAGTGACTCCTTGAATCAATACAACTGGAGTCAGTAACTTAACACTGGCTGTTTGCCAAAGCAGATGTGGCCCTGTGTGGTTGGAGGGGAGGGGGGTGTCGATGTTAGAGAAAAAGGCCAGTGCCAGGCATGGGCTGCCTAGTCTGTCTGCAGCTGAGTCCCCAAGCAGAGGGCAGGTTCCAGGGTCACTTCACAGGGTCTGCTCCTCTGGCTGGGCTGAGCCTGGACAGGAGCTGAGGAAGTGGCTGCATAGGCAGAAAGGAACCTTTGGATCTTGCTGCCCAAGCCTCTGCATGCTTGCTGTGCTAGGTTCTTCTTTAAGTAGGGCCCGGGAGGGGCTGCTGGGTGGTCTTTGTGTTCTCTGATGGGAGCGTGAGGGAGGGAGTCTGGACTCTGCTTCCCACCTCCACCTCCTGGCCAGAACTAGAGCCAGCATCTTTAAGAAAGAGCTGGGTGGTCTGCTTGGGTTAGGTCAGGAGGCTGGATCCATGCAGGTGAGCGAGTCTCCTCTCTTCCAGCCCCCTTCCTTTCCCCCTTTGTCCCCTCAAGACTCTGCACTTCTGAACTGTACAGGGCTGATGTTTTTAACCCCTTGGTCTGTATCCTTGGGGCTGGCTGGGGGTGTCCTTTGAACATGACTTAGAAAATAGTGCGCAAATTTGATGTGTCTGGAAGAGGATTCCCAGCAATCCTTAGATTTTTTTTTTTTTAAGTACCCTGGATTTCTAAAAAGTAAATAAATAAATGGGGGGGGGGGAGCGATTAGCAGGCTCATGGTTGCTTTTACAGTTGAGAGACAGAGATGGAGTGGCCTTTAGTGGTGGAGAAGAAGATGGCTTCAGAGGTGTGGATTGCCACGAGTCTGCTGTCTGAACCCTGCAGAAGCAATTTTGTCTGATGCTGTGAAAGCAGGTGTAGTCCCGGGCAGGGTGCTCAGGGGCATCAGCAGCTGGAGTGCCTTTGGTGCAAGTAGACCAGAAGGCCTTCCTAGGAAAGGGTCCAGGCCTTGACAGTAGGTAGTCTCTGTCCGGACTCCAGCTTCATCATGCCCTGTCTATAACTCCGTAGGAGTTTTAAGTTCATTTGTGAAAAGTGGCCCTTAAGTTGAAGTTCTGCGTGATAGGGGCAGAAGAAAAGTACTGATCATTGCCCACGCAGGGAGTCACGTTCGCCAACTGCAAAACCAGTTCACTTCCATCCTTACTCTTTTAGGGGGTTGGTACAGTTTTAGCAATGGAATTTCTGGGTGCCTCTCCTCCTCCCAGCCCTCAGTCACCAGGCCCCAAACAGATTCCCCCTCACCCCCCAAGTCAGGTTTCCATGAACACACTGAATGCCAGATACTGTCTCCCGCCCACCGCCAGTGTGGTGAGCCCCGCCTTCACCCACTGGCCACCCTGGGAAGTGGTAAGCTGGGAATTTAATAAAACCCCTTCATCCTTTCTCCACACGACTCAGGACACCGCGGATAGCTCAAATCAGAAGAATTTTAAAAATTTCCGCGGGGAGCAGGCAGCGTGACCAGTAAATTGCTTTTCTGCACTTGGCTGAGCTCTGACAATGACACCGGACTGGGCTTTTCACGAAGCTCTGCCGGCACCTGCCTGACATTGTTCCTGCCGCCAGGCTCCACTAGCTCCCTGCCTTCCTCAGACAAGCTAGCTTCAGGCGGGCCAGCGTGGGAGGTGGGGTGGGGGAGCCTCCTCCAGCCTCTCGTCCCTCCTGCCAGCCCCTTGTTCTTCCCTTGTACTTCCTCACTCACCAGGAGGTGTTGGAGTTTGGAGTTCTCTTCGTACTCCTGCTTGGCCTAACCACCCCCACCTAGCCTCCTCACTGATGCTTAGACCCTTTGGGCTGGCCAAGTTGGAGAAGGTAGGGATGGTACCCTTTGGGACAGGAAGAGGATAGAAAGCTGTCCTATTGGATGGCTTTTTTAATATCTCAAAGCAACATCATTCATTGGTTTATTCAGTTGAGTTTCTATTCAACACTTAGCCTTCTTCTTCTTGTCCCTGGGAGTGAGACCTAGGCAGTCCCTGGCCTCAAGATTCTTTCAGTCTAGAGGGGAACACTGTGGCATCTCCTTCCGCTTTCTAAGAAGTGACTTGCCTAGGTTCAAAAGGAGATGCTTGTAAGAATTTAAGGGAAACTGTTTCATCCTTCCATCTTTCTACAAGGAAGCCAGGTAAGATGGAGTCATGTTCCCGCTGCACAGGAGGAGAAAGCCAGATACAGAACTAGTGAGGAAAGGATTTGTTCAGGGCCATGGCTACAAGCCAAGAATCTGGATTTAAGATCTTGTATTCTATCTCTTCTAGAAGGACTCCTCAAGTTTCCTGGTAGGGACAAGGTTCTCAGGAGGCATGCTGGGGATCCTTAGCAGGAAGTCCTGTTTAGATTCTCATGAGGGTAGGTAACTCTATTAAAAGCTGCCTCGCTGTTCCTGTCAGGAGACTTCATTCTCCTGGGAAAGCGGTGATCTTCGAAGGCCGGAGAGCTAGAGATGTGTGGATGCTCTGGGGTGTGTTGTGTGTCATAAGAGACTCAATGCTTTCTCCCAGCCTCCTTCCCAGGGCAGAGAGAGGGGAGGGGTGGGGCACCCTGCCAGCATTCCTGCAGCCAGGGAAGGTCACCCACTTGCTTTGAGATAAGGAGGTGGATTTTTAAAATTTCTTGTGGTTGGCACAGCCAGTGTCAGTGGACTGGGGGCAGCCTGTCAGAGTCACATGTCTACCCCTCCCCACACTAGGACAGTTCTGTGGTTCCGTAGGCCCCCAAAGGGATGCCGAAGGGGAGCAGGAGGGAGACATCTATCCCCAGTAGAACTTTGTGGTTCTGACTTAGTCTGGTAGCAGGAAAGTTACAGAGGTCCTACCCAGGGTGCTGGCCCACCAGGCTGCTGATACCCACAGCCCCAGGCCACTGGATTCACTGGGTGCCTGGTTTGTCTTATGCTATCCAGCTCACAATCCAGCTTAGGGTTAGGGAATGTTGTAGATGATCAACAAGAGCCTCAGCAGTACTCAGTAACCTGCCTTTGGGCACATAAGCAAGAGGGAAGCAAAGCTGTGGATTCAACTCTGGCTGCCTGACTCTAGGGTCCAGGCTAAAAGGCAGTTTGATGGCTTTAAATTCATACAGCCTGGTTCAAAATATGGATCTGCTGTCTGTTTGCTGGTGACCTTGGGGCAAGTTACTTAACTTCCCTGGGGCTTACTTAGCTTCTGTATGTGTAAAATGACAAAAATATCACTCTCCTCTCCAAGCAAACAAACATCCCGATAAAATAGTCACTATCTTCTAAGAGGAGTAGATGGCAGTTCTAGGCCTACTTGCTGTGTTCCAGTCCTAGGAGGGTTCTTGCCTGTCTCCATTGCCTCCCAGGTATAGCAAGCATGCTCCCTCCTGGTGCACACACGTGTGTGTGTGTGTGTGTGTGTGTGTGTGTGTGTGTGTGTACAAGGGCTGTTCTGATGAACCTGTGTTTATTCTGTTGTTGACTTGGGTTGACCTTACAGCTCACTAACAAGGGCCCGTGGCATGCTGACGTCTCTCCCCATAGGCTGGACAGGAGGAGGGCACCTGGCCTTAGAATGAGCTTAGGTCTTCAGCCACATCATGGGCCTGAGTGTGGGAACTTGTTTTGGAACATCAGCAGGTAAGTGGCCCCTCAGGCTGTGGTCTAGCTGGCTGTTGGTTCTTAACGCTCTGACATCTAAGTGACATTTTGAATGTTGCTGTGTGGATGGTGGGGCGAGAGACCCTGTACTGGTCAGCCGAGGGCCACCCAAAACCCCGAGGTCTTTGATCAGTCTCTGCCTTGGCCGAATTCACCCCGGGCCTTTGCTTGACTGGGTTTATCCAGCTGGGTAGAAGCAGGGCACTGAATGCTTCTGTAGAGCCCCGTGCACAGGCACTGGCATCAGAGATGGCTAGGTTTAGATTCTGCAGCTCTTCAGTCCACGATCTGTGATCTTCAGCCACCTGTTCTTCTGTTTTCCTCTCTGTAAAGTGAATAATGTAAAGTATCTCCTTAGGGTTAATAAGAAGTAAATGAGCTATTACAGAGAGAGCATGGCCAACACTCAACAAATAACTGAGTAATTATAATTGCCTGGTCAATTATATGCTGTGTCCCAGGTACATTATGTGCTGCTATGTGCTAGAGAAAGCAAGGAAAGACATGTTTCTTGGATGAGTGACAGCAGGTATTCTGGTCTGTTGGTAGTAGGGATTTGAACTTAGGTCTGTGTATGGTATCCCACCATGCAGGTTGCATGACTTCGGGCAAGACCTTGAACCTCTTGGAGTCACGGCTTCCTCATCATTTATGCACATGGATTCCTAAGGCTTTGCATGGTGGCACTCACCTGTAACTCAACACTGGGGAGCCTGGGGTAGGTGGTGAGTCAGCCCGGGCCATAGTGAGACCCTGTCTCAGAAAGTCAAAATGGCCACAGAATCCACAAGCATTCCCCAGACTCATTGATAGGAATGATAGAAGCTGTATCTTGGAGAAGGTATGCAATAGACACTTAAATATGGTACTGTTCCTTACTAATAAACAACTAATGAACATTTATGGGCTACCTGTTGTATGCCTGGCCCCCGACTAAGTTTGCTTTTCAAGGCTTCAGCCTTCCCTTAGTGTACTATAAGAGGTAACTTTGGGTTGTTCCCCCTCTCCCCCATCTTTTGCCTTGGAATCCCATGGTACCTGTCACTGTCTTTGCTAGAATTCACAGGGACAGGAAAGAGCCTGGGGTCTGAACTCACCCCACTGGTCACACCCTGTTTTGGGCACTCACTAGCTGTGTGACAGAGAGGATTGATTGGCCCCTCTGTGCTCATCATTAATGGAGCACCAAGATACAGTCTAGGCCCTGGGGTTCCTGGGAGGGGGGCTGTGGTCCCTAGGGGAGCCCTTGGCACAGAGCCAGGCTCTCTGCAGATGTTAAGCGAATCATAGCTGCAGCTCTCAGCTGTGGATATCTTTAGGCCTGCTTGCTCACAAACCATCTTGCCCTTATTCCTAAAAATTCAGGGGAGGGCAGACCTCTGCTGTAGGATCTGGGCACTGACTGGACCCTGGAGTGAGTCCCTGTGCCCACTGCCCCTTGTATCAGGTTCTGGGCCCTGAGTTGCGATTCATACCTGCCCCAGTCCTCAGGTAACAGGAACTGAGGGCTGATGCTGGAGAATAGAGCTTGAAGGACAATGGGTTCTGTGATGAAGGACCCTGAAACTGCACCTGGGCCAGAGCAGTTGGTCAAGTGACGTGTGTACTGTGAACCTTCAGGTGCATGTGTGTGGGCTTGTGTGTGTAAGGTCATGGAGGCACTTGGAACAGGCTCCCTGGAAGTATGCAACAGCATTGTGTGTTCAGTATGCTGCAAACCCATTGTGGTTGTTGGAGCATCACACTAACGAATGGACTGGAAGAAGAAGCCCTCCTGGGCACTGAGCACCAGGAAAAAAAAAAAAAAAAAGCTTGTTTGTCATCTCCTAGGCATGATGACTACCCTTGCCCATACTGCAGGGAGATGGAGTGATACTGAGATGCTGGCAGGGGGAGGGAGGATGGGAGAAGACCTCAGTACAGCACGTCCTGCCTCTATCCAGGCTAGCTCCAGGATTGACTACCTGCCCCATATTGATGATCTGTATGGAGAAGGCTGATGTATGGGGAGAAGGAGGCTGGACTTTGGGCCCAGCCCCCATTCTGCAGTGCCCCACCCATGCTGATGGCTTGGCCCTGCCAATCAATACATTGATAGACCTGGGAGCTTAATGGACAGGCTGGGGGTGGGGAAAGGCCCTTTGCAGCCTCACTTTCTATCCAGGCTGCAGAGGGTGTGGAGAGCATGATGGGAGAAGCCAGAAGCTTGGGCTATCAGGAGGATGGGGCATCAAAGGTGCTGGGAAGAGGCACCTTATTCCCCTTTCTATGAAGCAGTGCCAGCTGGAGGAAACTGAGTGTGTTCAGATCTTAGCACTGCTGTGTCCTGTGCACCTTGGCAAGTCCCTTGT
This sequence comes from Cricetomys ansorgei, assembly GCA_026225945.1. Lineage (NCBI taxonomy): Eukaryota > Metazoa > Chordata > Mammalia > Rodentia > Nesomyidae > Cricetomys > Cricetomys ansorgei. Next base: position 52,445 of record JAMJFZ010001436.1, read on the forward strand.
CCTCTCTGTGCCTCCCCATGTCACTGAGAACACAGGGATAGTGCAAGTTTATACTTGCAGCTGATGGCCCCAGTTAGTGCCTAGTGTATGCCTGGGAATTCAGGGCCAATGTGAGTTTCCCTCTTGATGCAGCTGGCAGCTGACTCCAGGCTGGAGTCCAGGCTTCCCTTGAGGAAGCGTTTGGAGGACTGCCTTTTCGAGTGGAAAAGGAAGCTGGCTTTACTGGGGTCCACTCTTAGAAGTCCTGAAGCCTTGGGTTTGAACCCAGAATTTGGAAGGGCTCTAAAAGTCTTGGCCTCCTGCTACTGCTTGAAGCCTGTGTGTTGTCCTTCTTGGGTCCAGGGAGATCCTTCACTCCTGGGCAGGAAGCCTGGAGATGGACACAGATGGTGTGAGACTTCAAGAATCTGGGGGTAGGTGTGGCAGATTAGTTGGACTCCATTTTCCTTCCCTGCATAGGGGAGTTCAAGGCTCTAGCCCCTCCATGGGTGGTGTCCCTCCCCTCAGCCATGCAATGGGTTCTGATCCAGCTCCTGTCCCACAGTGCAGCTGTATCCTTTTCCTTGCATGATACATGTCCAGATCTTCCAGGGATGACTTTACCGTGCACAAGCACTAAGATCCTGAGACAGGCCCAATTGCCTGGATGGCTACCAATACCCAGCAGGTGGGTAGCAGATACAGCATGGATACCCAGGGCAAAGAACGGAATTTCCTTGTACTACTCATAACAGTACTGAACTAGAAACATGATTGTTTATGCTAGGATTTTTCATTGAATATTTTTGGCCCTCAGTTGACCAGGTATAGCTGAAACCAAGGATAAGGGGCACTGGTGGGAGGTGGTGAGAGCAAGATAAGATGGAAGTAGGTATGCATGAAGTGCTTGGGGATCTTGAACTCTAGCTGCAGGGGAAGTTGTGTTTGAATTGTGAGTCCTCTCCTCACTAATTCTGTGACTTAGGACAAATAATATGACCTCCCCCAAGTATCCCTTTCCCCAATGCTAACATGCAGGTGGTAATTCATTTCTGCTTATGACTTCACTTTGGTGACTGTGTAGGGTAAGTTACCACAATGAGTATTAAAAAACACGACTATGGGGCTGGAGAGATGGCTCAGTGAGTCAGACGTTTTCTGCACAAGTGTGAGGATGTGAGTTTGAATCCCCATAATGCACAGGAAGTGAAAGTTGGGAGGATCTCAGAAGCTTCTGAGCCATATGGCTTGGTGTATACAGCAGAGAACAATCACAGAAAGAGAGATCCTGTCTCAAACAAGGTAAGAGGCAGGACTAACACCCAGGGTTGTCCTCTGACTTTCCACACATGTACCCTGGCACACATACCCCCATTCAAATATGCACACATATTTGACACAAATATGTACACAAGTGCACACACCAAGATTAAAAATCCTTTGGCTGTTTATAAAGCAAGACAAAAAGAAAAAGTGTAATGGCTGTTGTCACTAATGTAATTTTTCCCAAGGTAAATGTTATGTAAAAAAACATCCATTTTGCAGAGAAGAAAACGGAAGGTTAAAGAGATCAAGTAAGTCAGCTATTGTGGTTGGAGCCAGGTAGCTCACAGGTCGAATGGTATTAATTATCCTGTTGTCAGCAGTTCCTGGACCTAGGTGACCTGGACTTTAATGGAGGTCCATGGGAGATGGAAATGTGGTCTGAAGAGAATGGAGATGCTCTATGCTTCTCAGAGCCAGGGGGCTGAAGCCTTCCAGGAAGCACGGGTGGATAGTGTGTGGCAGGTACCCCTGTGGGACAGAACACCTCGGTTGGTCTCTGGAAGCTGACAGAGCCCTTTTCATGTTGGTCATATTCCCACCAAGATGCAGGCAGTAGGCTTGGACCCCAGGCAGGCTCTGGATCTCTGTGTGCCCCTGGATAATGTGCACAAGGGAGCTGGGGCCTGGCAGGTTTCTGAGCAGGAAGGAGAACCCTTCCCTGAACTGACAGTATTCTAGATGAAGAGAGGACGCAGACAGAGGTGTGTGGGCTCTGTGTACTCAGACACTGTTGGCATTCCTCGACTGAGGCTTTGGGAGATCCCAGGATCAGGATGAGATTCGAGCCAATAGGGCCCTTGTTGCGCATGTGCAGTTCCTGGACTGGGGAACAGATACTTTCACCAGAGCTCAATCTTTAGGCCAAGGGGAAGGGACAGGTTGGGAGCGCTTGGAGACTTAGGCTGCACAGGCACTATCAGTCATCCACTATGGAGGGTCTACTTTGATCAGGGATCTCCGTGAGCATGACACTGAAGGAGGTGGGGCCATCAAGTCTTATTGCTTTCTAGTGTATGTTGTGGCTTTTTGTCATCTCAAAGCTTTTCAACTCCTGATCATTGTGCACCTGGAGGGGTGTCAGCCAGGCAGACCTCTCTTAGGCACCATAGCCAAGAGAGCTGGCATTCAATCAACTAGAAAGCAGGGCAGTGACTCTCCCAAGGCAAGCTTGCATTACATGGCTCTGGCAGCAGAGCCTGGAATTCTGTGTAGCCATACCTAACCCTATGGCTCTTGAGAGGTGGCCTCAAGATCTAACTTGGGAAGTGGGAAGTGGGCTCTCTCTAGCTCCTTCATATTCCACAGCTCTGGAAGCTGATGGAGCTGGAGCAGGGCCATGTCTAGGGTCTTAGCAGGGTGTCTGGAGCAAAGTGATGTGCAGCCTCCATAGCATGGTATCCCTCCGGCCAGGCATTCGGCAAGCACTGCTCATGGCTTCCTGGTGACAAGCTGATACCCAGAGGTGAGCTTGGTTATCCAAACTCTGGGGACAATAGCATGTTCAGGTCCTATCCTGTGAGGTAGTGCCTGGAGGGGATTTCTAGAGAAGGCCTCTAGCGCCAGATAACAGTCAGGCAGAAGGGGCCAGTGCTCTGAGCATACCAGAGGTTTTGGTAGGAGGTTCAGGGTATCCAGCCTTTCTAGAGGAGGGGCCCAGTGTCCAGGAGAGGCCACCCTCTACTTCCCTCGGGATGGACCTGGTCAGAGTATACCTAAGTGGTGGGAGCTAGGGAAGATGGATTGTCCCCCACATTCTGGTGCAGGGCCACCCAATAGACCTTGCTGACCCTGGGTCACTCTGCTGCTTCTGTCCAGTGGGCCAGGAAGAAAATCATTAATAGAAGGCCTGCTTCTGGGTCAGGGAAGTGCCCCTCGGGAACTGGGGGTGAGGAGATTGGCTTGACCTCTAGTCGATAGAGTCTCCTGTGAGAGGAGCGTTGGAGGACATGGATGCTGTGCCTACTTTCGGGGGAGGGGACAGGACTAAGCTGACTTCAGGAATTATTCCAGAGAGGTCAATGGCCCTGAGTGTGGGGTCTTCCAGAAAAACGGCCTCCAGGTGTGGGCTTCCAGGGCTCTGGGCTCCTTCCTCCCTGGGGGTCAGGGGGGAGGAGAGGCAGTCATGGTACTATGTGCCAGGTGTCGTGGCTGGGGGAAATGGAGGGAGTGGTTTGCTCAGATGTGGATGTACCTGCCACGTTTGCTTTTGTGTTTAGTCTTCATAGCAACCCCTGAGTGAGGTGGGGGCTGTTTTCATCATGTTCATTGTGAGGAAACAGGCATAGAAAGGCCATGGTTATGGCTGAGACAGATGCTTGGACAGCTGGGTTCCTGAGAGCTCTAGCAAAGGTTGGATGGGGTCTTGGGACAGACTTGGTGGCTCCATAGAACAAAGCCATCATGCTAACCGTGCTTCAGGACTTGTTCTGATCCATAAGACGGGATGGGCTATGCACCTAACTAGCAGCTACTGGCGAACATAACTCAACGCTTGATGGCTTGATAGGACTTTATCTGTTCATTCATTCATTTTGTTGAATGTGTACTTGGGTGTGGGGCCAACAGCACAGGAGAGAGGGAGAGCTCTGGCTTTCATGGTGCTGCCAGTGCATTTGGAGTGGACAGACGAAAGCTGAATGGATAGATGGTATGCTGACTCCCATGTACTAGAATGAATCTCACAGCAGAGTGGAGAGATGGAGCGTAGCAGGAACAGTGCAGTCCAAGGAAGCCTGTTTGCCGGTAACTGAGAAAGAGCAGCAGAGCAGCAGACAGAGCGTGTGCAAAGGGGCTGAGGTTGGTGTGTGCTAAGTATTTGGAAGGTTCTAAGGCCTTTAAAGGTAAAGTTGTGTGTCTGGCAATCAAGGAACAGGAGGAGGAGAAGGAGGAAAGCATCAGAGGTTGGAAACCCCCGTGTGGACCTCTGTCTGAGGATGAGGAAGCCCTGAGGAGTTCTGGAGGAATGGACTTTGGTGAAGGTTGGGTTATTAGCAAGGTGAAAATGGACTAGACTGAACAGGAGCTGGGCACATGCTGTTCATGTTCAGGTGTATTCTTGGGGTGGGGTGGGGCAGTGAGTGTGAGCGCAGCTTGGAGGGTATGGCTGGCTGATGAGAACTAAATGGTAAGAGGTCCACCAGATTTCGCATGGGAGATATAAGCTGTAAGGTTCTACAAGTGGGAGCTTGGGACATGGGCCAGTACCATGGTGTGAATATGATGGGTCCTGTGGAGATCGGGGGGAGGAGGCATGCTGGACTCTGGCCCAGTGGAGTACTTGAGATTTCTCATCCTATCTCTTCCCTGCCTGCCTTCTCCCCACAGCCCTACAGATGTTAGCTCTTGTCCTAATTGCTCAGCCATGCCTCAGAGTCCCAGAAGCTACTGGGATAGGGGCCTCTGTACCGAAAGGGAATCTGGGGCAGAGCAACCTGCGCACCAAAGTCACTGAAGGCACCACGTGTTGGTGGGTGGGAAGATCTATATACCCAGGCCTGATTCTCAGCTTCATTATTTCCCACCTGCCTCAGTTACCTTGTCTGTGAAATGGGGCCTGGCCAGAGGTGGTGTAAAGGAGAGACGTGGATGGCTCACCATATCCCCTCCCCTTGCATAGGTGTTGACAGCCGAGGAGAACGTGGACTTCCGCATCCATGTGGAGAACCAGACGCGGGCTCGCGATGATGTGAGTCGGAAGCAGCTGCGCTTGTACCAGCTCTATAGCAGGACCAGTGGGAAGCACATTCAAGTCTTGGGCCGCAGGATCAGTGCCCGTGGCGAGGACGGGGACAAGTATGGTATGTGCCAGACCCTACCCATAACCTGCACACACTCTCTCCAGTCTTGGAGAGTCCCCATTCAAATCCCAGCTCCGTATTGTGCTAGATGCACGGTCTTGCACCTAGCACTAGCCCTCCCAGGCCTCAGTTTCTCAGACTGTAAAATGAGGAGGCATTGGTGACTCCTCAAACTTGTTCGGGATACTAAGACATGAATAAAAGGTGCCCCTTACATGGTGGCTTGGGTTGGAATGCTCAAATGTCAGTGGCTGCTCTTTGCATCACAGCTCCCTCTGGCCCAGGTTCAGCTACTTGGAAAGTGGAAGCCTCTGGTCATGCTCTCTGGATGTTCTGGTGGCCACAGACATCATCTTCATGAATGCTTATCAGAGTGTGCATCTGTGTGTATGCACATGTGCATGTGTGTGTTTAAGTTTGAACTAGTATGGGTACTCACAGCTTAGACCAGGGCCCTGGAACAGCTCAACTTCCTGGGGTACTGAGGGACCCTTACGCTCCGCCCCTGCTGTGGAGGCTCAGAAGAGAAACACCGGGTTCTTTCTCTTCCTAAGCCCTAAGTTCACTGGGCAGTGAACAGAGCAGATGTAACTAACTCCACCTCCTTAGCCCTTTGGAGAGGATTCAGCCAAGACAGATGCTGGGCAAATACTAAACAGGCAGATACTTTATTTAAAATTTCTAGACATGAAAGGCTCGGAACTGCCAGGAAGCCTCCTGGTCCTGGCCCATTTCTGGGTTGTACCCGTCCCACCCTCCTGCTTCCTCGGGCCCAGGTTCTAGAGGTAGTGGCTGGGGGCAGGGTCCTGCATGTGTGCTGAGTCTGCCAGCCTCGCCTTCCTGGGATGGTGCCCTGCCCATTGCCATCAGGACGTGACAACAAGACAAATAATTTCTTGGACCTTTTATCTTGGACACCATTTATTTTCCTACAGCCCCGGGGCAGGACTGACCTCATGGTAGGGCCCTGAGTGTGGCAGCTGCACCACACTGGGGGCTGGGCCAGGCTGGGCAGCACGGGCTGGGTCCCGGGCCCCAGCACCTCCAGGCCAGCTGCCTTCTTCTCTGCTTCCTACACAGTTTTTCTTTATAGTTCCTTGCCTTTCCTCCAATTCCTGTTTGGTGCCCCTTCCCCTCTTTGTTTTGGTCCATCTCTGTTCCTCCCTCCCTACAGTCTCTGTCCTTTCTTGCTCTGACCACAGCTTCCCTCTGGTTTCAGGCCCTCTGGCTCTTGTGGGGGGCACCCCCAGATGCAGGGCTATGCGGGGCAGACCCAGGTGGTAGTTTTCTCTGGGATCCTCTGCCCAGTACTGCCAGGGAAGGGCAGCTGGCTGGCCAGGCGGGAGGATGTACCCTCCTGGGGTGTCCCTGGAGCTCACTCTGGCCCCTCCAGGCTGGAAAGTACAAGAAGGGGGGGGTCAGACTCTGGTTGAGCCATCTGTCCACACCCTGGGACAGGAGGCAGGGGCTGAGGAGGGAGAGGAGCCCAAAGTGGCCCACCCTCTCTGCAGAGGCTGATGGCCTTCTGACTCTCTCTGCCTCAACGCGGCCACTCTGTGACCTCCTCCCAGTGTGTTGCCTTCTCGGTCCCTGTTTCTCATCTGTACAGCTCCAGGCTTGACTTAGCCATTCATGGGCACATAGCTCTCTGAGAGAGGGGTCTTGTCAAGATATCCGTGCTGATTCATGGGTCAGAGTGTGGTCCGAGCTGCTGCCCTTCTGACCAGCGCCCAGGTGGTGCTGATGGAAGCCTGCTCTGAGTTCCTAGGACTGGCCTGTCCTGCTACTCTTCTATCTTCACAAATTCTTAGCTTCATTCTCTCTCAAGGAACATGTTTACATGATCTTCCATACACACACACACACACACACACACACACACACACAGACAAACACACACACCCCAACACCTAGGGCAGCATGGGGCCTTGTGGGCTGCCACTGTTCCATTTGAATGTCCCATTAGAAACGCAGATGAGCCTGGGAGACCCCATCTGTGAGCCCTGGGAGAGGAAGTGAGACAATGGAGCCCACTGAGGCTTCCAATCTAGATGATCAATACAAATATTATTGGGAGGGTGATTTATGTGACCACGCAGGGCAGGAGGACTGGCTGCCTCTCTGCATCAGGAGCTGCCTTGCTGGGGGAGGGGCAGCGGGATGCAGGGCCCTTTAGAACCTTCTCTGTCTTCTCAGGGCTGGGTCTGGCCACCAGAGATTTGTGATACCCATTTGGCTTCACAGCCTTGTGTCATCTGCTGAACTGGAAGTTACAGCTGATACTGAGTGAATACATGGAATCTTCAGTTCTGGGTCTGCCGTCCAAGGCGTGGCCTCTGTGCTGGGTACAGGACCCTGCGGACCCTCTGATCTTGCTGCTTCTTTATCCTAGTACTTTCTGGAAGGTGGTTTGAGCTAAGAGCAAGGTTCTTTGGACCAGCTGGGATGGCTGAGGCTGCAGGCCCTTAGTTCTGAGAGTCCCCTAGTCTCTGAGTCTGACCCCATGATCCATTTTCTATCTACCAACCCCCAAATGCCATTCTATTGCTCAAAGACTTTCATTACTTAGAACTCAAGCCCTTGGGTCAGCCAGAGGCCTGCGGTGGTTCTGCTCATGAGACACCCCTATTCCCCTATGAGCTCAGGCTGTGTCTCTTTTCCTTGTGCTCTGCTCTCTGAAAGGCATGGTACCTTGGTCAGGCTAAAAACATCTCATCTAAAGGCCTAGAATGTTCTCTGCCTACACATTCCTGATAATTCCTGCTCCCTCACTTTGATGTCCCCATCAGGGTCCCCATGTTTTGGCCATGTTTCTCAACCTTCCTAATGCTGTGGCCCTTTAACACAGTTCCTCATGTTGTGGTGACCCCCCAACCATAAAATTATTTTCTTTGCTACTTCATAACTGTAATTTTGCTACTGTTATGAATCTTAATGTAAATATCTGATACACAGATGGTCTTAGGCGACCCTTGTGAAAGAGTCATTTGACCCCCAAAGAGGGTTATGACCCACAGGTTAGGAACCACTGTGACCTGGCATCCTGTTATGTATTTCTCTACTCTGTCTCTCAGGAGATGCTGGGCTTCTAGGGTTATGTGTGCATTCCCAGGACACAGAGTCAGCCACAGAGAGGTGGTCAGGATTGTCTGAGTGCAGGGACATCTCCAGTGGACACCTGAGACTGGAGGACAAGGTAGTCACCCAGGACATCAGGGCCAAAAGCTTCTTCTACACTCAGGAGGTATCAGGCCCAGTGCTTGGGCAAGCCCTTCTTGCTTCTTCCCATCTGTTTTTGCCTTGAGAATACCAAGATGAACAGTCCCGGCTACCCTAGGAGCCTTCTCAGCTGGGATGCGGTCTGTGTATCTCAAGCCTTGCTCCTGTCCGCAGGGAGCAGCGGCCACCCACATCTGTGGATCCCATGTTAAAAGGGCTGTGTATAGAGCTACAGCCAGGGTTCAGTATAGCATCTGATCAATCCTATTGATTTATTTCCTTCCCCTCTTCCTTTCTGCTGAGTCTACGTGGCCTGCAAACGTCCTCAGGGACTTATGGGGAAGCGGAACTCAGCACCTGAGCGTGCGAGTGCAACAGCAACGGGGTAATGGCTCCAGAAAGGACACCCCCCACCCCACCACCTCTCTGTTTCTTTCACTTAGGCCACTTTCAGAGAGACGGGAGGGCCGAGTAGGTGACCTCTTGGCGCTTTTGGTAGCAGAGGCATTTCCTCCTGGGAGGGTGTTGTCTGGAGAGGGGCCAACAGCTCTGTGGTGTGGGAATGTGTCAGCTGGTCCCTCATTCCCCTCTGCATAGGGTTCTGCCCAGCCTGTCCATGGTGTGTGTGGGGGGGGGGGGTGGCTCTGAGGTCCTGCCCAGGTGTGTCTGTGTGTGTGTGTGGGGGGGGGGATGGCTCTGAGGTCCTGCCCAGGTGTGTCTGTGGGGGGGGGATGGCTCTGAGGTCCTGCCCAGGTGTGTCTGTGTGTGTGTGGGGGGGTGGCTCTGAGGTCCTGCCCAGGTGTGTCTGTGTGTGTGTGTGAGGGGATGGCTCTGAGGTCCTGCCCAGGCGTGTCTGTGTGTGGGGGGGTGGCTCTGAGGTCCTGCCCAGGTGTGTCTGTGGGGGGGGGGATGGCTCTGAGGTCCTGCCCAGGTGTGTCTGTGTGTGTGTGTGGGGGGGGAGGGATGGCTCTGAGGTTCTGCCCAGGTGTGTCTGTGTGTGTCTGTGTGTGGGGGGATGGCTCTGAGGTCCTGCCCAGGTGTGTCTGTGTGTGTGTGGGGGGGGGATGGCTCTGAGGTCCTGCCCAGGTGTGTCTGTGTGTGGGGGGATGGCTCTGAGGTCCTGCCCAGGTGTGTCTGTGTGTGTGTGTGGGGGGATGGCTCTGAGGTCCTGCCCAGGTGTGTCTGTGTGTGTGTGGGGGGGGGATGGCTCTGAGGTCCTGCCCAGGTGTGTCTGTGTGTGGGGGGATGGCTCTGAGGTCCTGCCCAGGTGTGTCTGTGTGTGTGTGTGTGGGGGGGATGGCTCTGAGGTCCTGCCCAGGTGTGTCTGTGTGTGTGTGTGGGGGGGTGGCTCTGAGGTCCTGCCCAGGTGTGTCTGTGTGTGAGGGGATGGCTCTGAGGTCCTGCCCAGGTGTGTCTGTGTGTGGGGGGATGGCTCTGAGGTCCTGCCCAGGTGTGTCTGTGGGGGGGGGGATGGCTCTGAGGTCCTGCCCAGGTGTGTCTGTGTATGGGGGGGGATGGCTCTGAGGTCCTGCCCAGGTGTGTCTGTGTGTGTGGGGGGGGGGATGGCTCTGAGGTCCTGCCCAGGTGTGTCTGTGTGTGGGGGGATGGCTCTGAGGTCCTGCCCAGGTGTGTCTATGTGTGGGGGGGATGGCTCTGAGGTCTTGGGGGATTTCCCTGGACACAGGGAGATCTAACTCATCCTGGCTTTGTCTTCTGGATTGCCTCTCATGGAAGCAGGCTCCCATGCCTCCCTGACAGCACTGCTTCTGTCTCCCTCAACATTTCCTGCCTCTCAAACCTAGAATCTGAAAGCAGAGCCCCTGGGTTGCTATGGAGAAGGCCAGCTGGGGACCTCCACTTCGATGTCAGTCCATCCATCTGCTTCCATGTCAGTCCACTTGTCCCTTCTTGCCATGTGAGGCCTACACTGTCTGCCCTCTGCCCATGCGGCTCAGACTCAATCCCTGCCTGACACAGTGAGTTCTGGAGCTGCCACCTGACTTCATGTTTCCATCTTATCTTGTGTCTCTGGGCAAGTGACTCTGCTGCTCTGCCCCTTGCAAGGCCTCAGCCTCTTCATGTGTAAGCAGCCATCTTGGTTCCTGTCTCCCTGGGTTGTAAGCCAGGAGGACATTCCATGTTCAGACTCCCCATCCACACATGTGATACACATTTCAGGTATATCTTATTTTTAAGTTCAGGCAGACCTTGAACTTGTGATCCTCCTGCCTCAGCCTCCCAGTCTGGCTACTGGTACCATGTTTATTCCCAGGCATTCCAGGGAAGCAGAGGGGAAAAGTCAATGGAAAGCTTTACAGAAAGAGCTTTCTTCCAGGCCTTCACCCCGCCTTCTTGGAGGGTTTGGGGAGTCCCTCTCTCTTTCTAGCTATGGCAACAGTTTTCAATCTGTGGTGATGACCCCTTTGGGGTTTGAACGATCCTTTCACAGGGGTCGCCTAAGACCACCTGCATATCAGATATTTATGTTATGATTCATAACAGCAGCAAAATTACAGGTATGAAGTAGCAATACAAATAATTTTATGGCTGGGGTCACCACAACATGAGGGACTGTATTAAAGGGTCACAGCATCAGGCAGGTTGAACCATTGAACCTACAGCCTAAGTCCAGCGCTAACGGCTCCCATGGGATTTTCCATCTTCCCATGTTGACTCCAGGTGTCCTCTTCAAGGTGACCTTGGGACTTTTCCCCTTTCAAGGTCATCCTGAGCTGAGAAAGGGATGAGCCACTCACTGAATTCTGTCCCAGGAAAGCAAGGCCAGAGAGATGAGCCCACTGCCCCCACCCAGGGCTCATTCACCTGGGAAAAGGTCCGAGTGGGGGAAGGGAAAAGATGGAGTGGGTAGATTAGGACCAAGGCTTTGGGGCCGGCCTGTGTGGGTTTGACTTAAGCCCCATTGTGCATGCTGTCAGAACTCAGTTTCTTCACCCATGAGATGGGGACAGTGACAGCAGTGCTGACATGACAGGGTGTTAAATGACATCAGGGGTTAAATGAGATAGCATCCACGGCCCTGCATGTCACAAGCCTGGCAGAAGCGTGAGGTACTATCTCTCCCTCAGAGTCACTTATTCCTTGCCCACATTCTTCCCTGGTGACACAGCAAGGGATTTTCTCTCTGTCACTGTGGCAGGGATGGGTGGGTAGGAGTCTAATAGCTCTAGCAGGGCCTGGGCAGCGTAAGGAGTCATAGCGGGCGGGAGGAGAGTGCTGAAGGACATTGAACCAGAGGCTGATTAAACTCGTCGTCACCAACTATGTGCTCTGTAACATGTCCCTTCACCATCCTGAATCTTCCTTTAGCTCTTGAATCCTGTTAGTCGTTGCTTACACCACAAGGCTGTCCATGCACTTCTTAAAATTTAATTAGCGGCCATTGACTATGAGCCAGGCCAGGGTTGGGTGCTACAAAAAACCAATGGAGAGTATGGAGAACCATCCTGTCCTTCATGAAGCTTACTTACTGGTAAGGAAGGACACTAGCGAGAAGGGTGACAAATTGTGTTAACTTGCCATTATTATAACAAAATATCTGAGGCAATCAAGTTATAAAGAAGAAAGGTTTATTCTGGCTCAGGTTTGGAGGCTTAGTGATGAACTAGCCTCTTACTCCTGGGCCTGTGGTGAGGCAGAGTGTCATGGCTTGAGTGTGTGCCAGAAGAGGCTTACCTCATGATGATTGGGAGGCAGAGACAGACAGGAAGGAGCATGTTACTTTCCTTCCTCCCCAGGCCTCACATCTAAAAGAGCCTCATAGTGCTGTCAGTGATCCAAGCAATAGCAACCAGCAGTTTTGGAATGCTGGAATATCGGGCTGGAGAGATGGCTCAGAGGTTAAGAGCACTGGCTGCTCTTCCAGAGGACCGGGTTCCACTGTCTGTAACTCCAGTTCCAGGGGATCTGACACCCTCACAGAGACATAGCAATGCACGGAAAAAATAGAGTGCTGGAGTATTGGTGTGTGCCAGGCTGGGGAAGGCGGTGCTGCCGTCAGACAGTACAGCCGGAGAGGGCGTGTGTCTCGGTCACTGCTCTACTGCTGTGAATAGATGCCATGACTAAGGCGACTCTTATAAAAGGAAGCATTTAACTGGGGGCTTGCTTACAGTGTCATAGGTTTAGTCCATTATCAGCAGGCATGGCGGGTGTGGTGCTGGAGAAAGAGTTGAGAGCTAGCTACATCCTGATCTCAGTGCAGGCAGGCAGGCAGGCAGGCAAGGTCTAGCAAGGGCTTTTGAAACCTGAAAGCCCACCCCAAGGCCACACCCTCCAATCCTAATCCTTTCAATAGTACCAAGTGTGTGAGCCTATGAGGGTCAATCTTATTCAAACCACCAGCATCTTTAAGGAGATGATATCTGGTCAACTGGGAGATGAAACCATGGGAGGGTTTGGACAAAGTAACCTCCAGGAATAGCACATGCAAAGGGCCTGCAACAGGAATTAGGTCTGTCAGAGTAATAGCAGGGAGGCCGATGTGTTCAGGAGGCCTGGAAGGAGGGACAGCGAGGCCAGATGATGTGGGTCCCAAGGAAGAAGAGTTTGGACTTTCTCTAAGTAGTTTGGGAATCCCTGGGGTGGGGGTGGGGGTTTCTCCGGGGAAGAGACTTAACTGTGTGTGTGTGAGGTTATTGCCAGATGCCTTCTCTCAGTCTCTATCTTTTGTTTCATTTTGAGAAAGCGTCTCTCGCTGAACCTGGAGATCACTGACTGGCTAGACTGTCTGCCCAGTGATCTTTGTGAATCAGCCTGACTGTGCTTCCCCAGTGCTGGGGTTGCAGGTGTTCACTGACGTGCTCAACTTCTACATGGGTTCTTGGGATCCAAGCTCAGGGACTCAAGCTGCATGGCAGGTACTTGACCGACTGACGCATCTGTCCAGCCCCCAATCAATATTTTAAAAGGACACTTCCGGCAGATGTGCGGAAGGAAGGCTGGCGAGGGCAAGAGTGGTAGAGGGAGGTGGCTGTTGGGCTGTCCAGGCTGGTGGGGGAGGGGTGGCCAGACAATGTCATCCCCCCAGGCCAGCTGCAGACCCTACCAATGGAACACAGCCAAGACGAGGCTTCTGGCTGCTGAGAGCTACGTCTTTGTAGCTTGGCTCTGGGAAGGGGGTGCAGGTTGAGGAGGACCAGGAAAGCTCTGGAGCAAACCTAGTTCGGGTGGAGTCTGTTCTTCGCTTTCTTTCCCCACCCCCCCCTCCTGCTGCTGCTCCATTACTCCCCAAAGACTTGACATAATTCTGGCCCGGCTCCCTCCTCATTATGTCATTCTCTGAGTGGAGTCTGGGTCACTCTCCTCAGTGGAGTCTACTGCACGCTGTGGTCAGGGTGGGTAGGAAGGACAGACTGCTAGTGGCTAGGTCCAGACTGGGTTGGGGTGGCCTGTGGAGGGTGGGGTCAAACTGCAGCCCTAGCCTCTGTCTCAGGCCCTTTGGATATTCACACCCACCCTAGGGGTGGGGTTGGGGAGGGGTATCTAGGGTTCTTGCTGCTGAGAGGTGGGGCAATGTTTAGGGTGGCTTTCAGAGCCAGCCAACCCTAGGTTAGTCCTCCTGCTGGGCTGTTGGTGGACACCTCACTTGCTTACCCTGGGAAATGAAGATAAGGGCCCCTCACTTCATGCGGATTAGGGGGAGCTTTAATTGTAGCTATGGAAGAAGATCTTGTCCATAGATCCGTCCCATGTGTTGGGAGGAGACAGACAGAGCAGCCTCTCCCTGAACTCACTTAGGGGGTGTCCCGGGCCCTATCCCCATGCTTTTTTAACTAATAGTAGTCTTCCTACTCCCAGTAGAGTCCGCCCTTCTCCCAGGCTTGACTCCAGGGTTCAAGAGAGAAACAGAACAGGGTTGATCCCCACCCTCTTCTACCAGAGAGGAAACTGAGGCTGGGAGAGGGGTGTGGTGATTCACTGGAGGCTCAAGTCACACCAAGTGGGATGGCAGTCTTGTGGACAGTAGACCTGTGGGTGCTCTCAGATGCCCTGTCCGGTGTGGGATGCCTGAGCCTGGAGAAGGCTGCCTGGGTTCAGAGCCGGGTCAGGGCCTTGGGAAGCCGCCCGCTTCCACTCTCACAGGAATATGTGGGCTCCCTCTTCTTCCTGGAAGGATTTGGCTTTGGAGCTTTTAGGAAACTGAAATGAAGGTTAGTTAGTTTTCCTTTTGGACCTCTAGAACAGGGCACTCTCATGCTGCAGGCCTCCCAGGCCCTGCTGGAGGTCAAGGCAGTCCTCTCATTTCACTGGTGAAGACCCTGTAGCCCAAGGCCATACAGAAGTCAAGTAGAACTCAGGAGTCAAGTCCATATTCAGGTATACCAGACTCTTGCCTTCCCCATATACACACAGCCCCCATAGAAGCTTCTAGAACTTTCTCACTATGGGAGGCCTGAGATTTGCCAGAAGATGGTAGAGCTGGCTAGGGAGCTACTATGACATCTGCCTCCTGGAAACTGAGTGGAGAAAAGGACAAGGGGCTTGCCTGAGTGCAGGCAGGGTGCTTCAAGGCCTTGTTCCTGTTCTCTGTTTACTGGGTGTGGGGGAGGCAGAGGGAAGAATGTGCCCCACCTTGCTCCCAGAATTACAAAATTCTTGTTAGGTCTTTAAATTTTATGTAAATTCTTTTTTTAAGATGGGAATCATATTTTAATTAGAAGTGGTGTCAAAGGAGGGCTAGATTAATTATAGACATCCTAAGTTCCAGGTGGTTTCAATTTTCACAGCAGGGTACCAGGGCCTATATTTGTAAATGTTTTTTATTAAAATCATACCTAGTGTATTTTAGGGGCACTGGGGTACACTCCTTGTGGCTCCAAGGATACTGTACTCAGGAATTTGGGGCTATGATTTTGTTATGGAGAAGCAAAATCCCTTGTCACTGAAATGAAACTTTTGTAGCCGAGGGAGGGGTAGGTGCTGGAAGTGAAGGGTCACAGCCGAGGGAAACAGCCGTGGGGGAGGGGAATGGTACTGGAGAATGGGTCAAGGGGGTTCAAGACTGGGGAGGAGCAAGGGCTCCCCTACAGGTCGCACTGAATCCCACAGGGGGAGATGTGGACTGGCAGAAGGAAGGACACTGATGCCTTTGTCTGTCAGGGGCTCAGGGTGCAGTTTTGGAAGCCTCCATCCTGATGCCAAGGCACAGATGGGCTCCAGTCCTGGGTGGGAGGAACTGGATCTGGGTCAGACCTTTGTGCTCTCGGAAGGTAGTGACCCATCCGTTTTGATGACCTCAGTCAGGGGGACGGAGAGTCTCAACATGGACTCTCTCCCAGGGGTATAGCACCTTCACCTCGGTGTCTTCCTATGTCAAGTGGCCTGGTCAAAGGTGCCAATACTTCATTAGTAGGGGCTCCAGATGTTTGCCCTGGGGGAAAAGGACATCTGACTTAACTTGAAGGAAACAACGGGAGGTCCCAAAGGCGTGTGTGTGTGTGTGTGTGTGTGTGTGTGTGTGTGTGTGTGTGTTCCCTTAGTTAATTCTGGGTATTCTGTATAACTGTTGGTCCCACTCTGGGAAGTGGAATTGAGGGGTTGGGAGGTGTATGTGGGGGAAGGGCCACAGACAGAACTCCCTACAGATTAGGATCATAAGGAAAGTGGGAGCAGTTTCCCTCCCCCTGTCCAGAGTCAGGGTGCTCTCATGGGGCCCCCAACTCCCCACTTGACTTTGGGATAGTGAAGGATCAAGGATAGAGTTGGGGAGCATGTTGGTCTCTAGACTATACCATTGCCTCTGGTTAAAAAGCTTGTCTTATTCTCCTTCTGCCTTTCGAAGCCCAGCTCCTAGTGGAGACAGATACCTTCGGGAGTCAAGTCCGGATCAAGGGCAAGGAGACAGAGTTTTACCTGTGTATGAACCGAAAAGGCAAACTCGTGGGAAAGGTGAGTAATGGAATCTTGGATACTTGGGGGTCCATTCACCCAGCTCTGGGGAACTGGCAAAGCATATCCGGTGTCCTGCTGGCCCTATGTGGAAGACAGTTCTGGTGTTTACTTGGATGACAGAGACCAGCACCTGATGATGTTTCTTCCTGTCCTGAGTCCTGAGTTGTTTTGGTGCCTGCAGCAGCCAGGCTGAGGTATTTACGGATGCCACAGAGCCCTGGGCTCTGCTGGGGAGCCATGTGGAGCTCTCTGTAGTAAGGAAACCATCCCAGGCTGTGGGGCAGCCAGCTCTTCTGCTCTGTCTGGGAATAGGGAACCTGCAGCCCAAGGGCTGTGACTGCAGGGGTCATTTTAACAATCACCAGGGGTTCACAGCAGCAGCAGCCTCAGGAAGCAGTCACTCCTCTGAGCTGGGGCCCACAGTTCTAGCCATTCAGGCAGATTTTATTACTTTGGAACAGGCCAGAGAGCTGCATGTGGCACATTAGTGTATGTGTATGGGAGTGTGTGCACATGTCTCGGTGTGTGTGTGTGTGTGTGTGTGTGTGTGTACACTCACTTGCTGAGCTTGGACACGCCCTGAAGGCTGGCCTTCATCTCTCCTCTTTACATCCTCATGTGCTTGTGAAGGTCACGGGCTTGTTTCTCCCAAGGATTCAAGAGGAAGATGTCACTCAGTGCAGCTCGACAGTGAAGTGACCTCTCTGTCTTCTGTTCTCTGCAGGGACTCTCCCTGCTTCTATATTGAACTGAGGGTGGAAGTCTGTTTGGACAGGTTGATGGACCTTAAGGTTCTGGGAAAATTCGTTCCATCATACCTTGTCTTGTTGAAGCAACACTGCTTCTTGAGCCCTTCCCTCTTCCCTCTGTCCCTTTATCCCTGGGTCTAAGACCAAGAAATTGTCACATGAATAACGACAGCTTCCTTTAATTGAACACCTATTATTTCCCAGGCATTGGACAAAACAAGAACAAAAACTTTTTAGATAAATTGGGCAAGTTGGCACCCCTACCATCCCCATTTCACAGGTGGAAAAGCTGAAATTGGGCACTTGTCCCGGGACCCATACTAACGCCAGGCGGGATTCAAAACTGGGTTTGGAAGGGAAAGATTCCAGCTACACACCCATACTAACCCAAGCTGCAAAATAATAGTAATCCGAAGAGCCTTGGGATGCCGAGGAGTGGTTTCAATTAGTGATTCACTTTCTGCCGTCGCGGACCGGCCGACGAGGGGGTCCCGCAGCGGCTGGGGCGGCGGGCAGGGGCGGGTGCCGGGTCCCCTGGCCTGGCTTGCCCTGGCCAGCAGTTTGCTGCGGCGGCCCAGCCCTGTGTCAGGCGCTTTGTTCTGCTGCCTGCCTGGGCCTCCTCCCATACCAACCTGCTTTGAGTTTGAGACTGGGTTTTCCCCTTTGCTTTCCTCAGTGCCCAGTGCCCGCGCCACCCGGTTCCACCTCCCGCCTGCACTCTTCCCGGCATCCTGACCCCCAGGAGGGCCATCTCGGGGTCAGGAGAGCGTCCGGTCCCCTAGGGCTGCGGCCCGGCCCGCCGCTTCTTGCTGGCTGGCTGCTGAGTCACTGCTTCCACAGGAGCCGGCTCCGATTTCCTGCCCCCTTGCCCTCTCTCCCTCATTAATATTGGTGACGGTTTCAGCTGGCTCAAGGCAAGCAGGCCTGTCCCCTGCTGCCACCTCCACCACCCTTCTGGGCCCGGGGGCTTGGTGGCCCCCCATCCACCTGTGCTGGGTGGATGGGAATCATGCTGTTTGTAGGCTGTCTGGCACCTTTCCTGATCACCCAGGCTGGGTCTTGGAGTGGGGAGTCCCCTCTTCGATAGCTGGGTGTGCCTCCTTACAACCTGGGCCTGACCTCAGCCTTTCCCAGATTTTGCTGCTCCGAACCTCATTGCCTGCTTGGGAAACTTCAGGCCTCAACTGATCTCCTCCGCTAGCTAGGCCTCCTGACTCCTGGAGAGAGAATCCCCTGGGCCCCCAGATTCTCTGCGTTGCTCACACCCATTCCCTAGACAAGAACCCAGGGCTCGTGAGCCTTCCCAGCCCTATCCTCCTCTCTCCATGGACTCTCCTTCCTGGCTCACCTTCAGTGGTTTCTAGACTTCCCTGGCCCATAGTTAGCTCACTGACCTCCCTCAGCCATCCATGCCTCCCCCACCCCCACCTCACCTAGATGTCATTCCTTATTCTCAGGTTTGCATTCGCCTCCAGGCTGGGAGCTCATGCAGAGAGAAGCAGGGATATTGGCTCTTGCTTTCTGAGACTGACTCAGCCTCCTGCAAGAATGCTGCCTAGCAGTCCAGGGCCTGGTACCCTGACCCCACTAGGTGTCCTGGCCCACTGAACCAGGGGCCTTGTTTGTAAAGGGGGACTCATGCTGGCATTTCAGCAGGCTCTGCCCGAGAGTTGGTTTCTTCCTCCTTCCCCTTTGAATATAGGTATATTTTATTTTATTTAACTTTGAGACATGGTTTCCTCCAGCCAAGGCTATTCTAGAACTCTGGAATTCCCTGTGTAGCCAAGGATAATCATGGGTTCCTGATCCTCTTGCCTCTACCTCCTGAGTGCAGAGATTAGAGGCATGCACCCCTGGTTCATGTGGTACTGAGAATGCACCCCGAGTTCTATGCATGTCAAGCAGGCACCATATGGACTCCCAGCCTGAAACCACATCTTGACATCACTTCTGCACCCATGGGACCTCTGGTTTCTGTTCCATTGGAGTGCCTTAGCAGGACAGTTTTGCCCTTTCCTGTGGGTTATAGGGGCCAGCCTTGCACATCTCTAGCCAGAGCAGGGGTCATGCATTGGGCCCCAAAAACAGCTATTTCAGATGCACTAGCCATTGGCTGGAGTCATTCCCTCTATTAGTCTTGGAGCTCTGCATGCTCTGGTAGCCAGTTCCTGGCCACGCCGCTGAACCGTATCCATATAGCCAGAAATTGCACAGTCCAAAAAGAATCGCTGAGCATCTCTTATCATGTGCTAATCAGAATTTCTTCATCTGCCCCCACCTGTCCTTTTAGGAGCAGCAGAGCCTCTTTCAGGGCAGAGGGTTAAGGGTATAAGGATATTTTGATTGTAAGTCATTGAAAACTCAAATGTGTTCAGCAGAAGGGGAAAACAGCAGTTAGGTGAGGTAGAATCTAGTAATGTCATCAGGATTCAGGTTAAATGGAAGGACGGCAACTCTCTTTGGAAGAAAGGGAGTAGAGGAGAGGACTGATTTTCACTTACCCTCCAAGGCTCTGGGATGACAGGCTACTCTCTAAAAACCGATGCCCCTGCTAGCCTTAGCCAAGGGAGTTAGAAATTTTGAGATGGGGTCCAAGCTTTGGATATATTTTTTTTAATGTCACTACAGATGACTTAGGTGATAGGAGGGTCAGAAGTGGAGGCAAGGGTCAGACTCAGGTGCATCCTGCTGTTATCCTCTTAGCCTTTCTCCACAGTGGAGAATCTGCTAATCATAGGCTCCACTGCTGTTTCCCAAGAGCCCCTCTGTGCCCTGGGGTGTGAGGGTCACCCTGAAGCCCAGCTTCTCGGCCATCTGAAGAAAGCAGACATGTATTGCACGTGCACTCCTGACCTGTGCTAGCCTATTGTACACCCAGCCTTTTACTTTGTGCCCTCGGCGGCTCTGTGGGAGGTGAGTTATGCTGGGCACCACTCACTGTACCTTTTCTCTTCTCCCCTAGTCCTGGATATGAGACAAGTGTGCCAGGGGCCCTTTTCCAGTGCCATGACCTTGGGCAAGCCCCTTTGCTTCTTTCCACAATTTTCTTTGAGTCTCAATGACTTAAGAGAGTGCAATGACATAATGGATATATGGACATGTCTGGTCTGTGGTCAGCAGTCAATAAACGCTGAACGCGTGCGTAGGGAAACCAAGAGGGCCAGTAGAACTCTCAGTCCCTCAGCCTGCTCTGTGTCCTTGGACGGTGAGTCCTCTTGGAGGGACATCTGTGAGACTCTGTAAGGGATTCAGAAAGTAGTTCTTTTTTTCTTTCAGGCTCTTTCATGTGTAATTCTCTCCATCTGTCTTGGTGACGCTCTCATTTGTTTAACCACAAATGCCTTGGGCTAAGGCCTGTGCTCAGCTCCTAAAGTAAGTCAGAAGCAATACTCATCTTAGGGAACTCCTTAGACTAAGGAGGAAGCAGGTGGGTGCAGAGTTACTCTCTTGGAACATGGAGTAGGGAGAGGTGGGTAGCCAGGGACTTGCCAAGATGGAGCATGTGAACCAGTAAGATTCTAAGCACAAATGCTCAGTATATGTCTAAATTTACTTCAAAGGGCTGGGAAGCTGAGCTCTGGTCTGGTCCCGACACCCCAGGGCACAGTGGGGCTCTTGGAAAACAGCGGTAGAGCTTATGATGAGCACAGATTCTCCACTGCGGACTCAGCCAAAAAAGTTGCACCTCAGTTTGACCACTGCCTCTTGAGGGAAGTGGAGGAATTGCAGTCAAGGGGTGCTTCCCAGAGGAGGGAGGTACAGAGGGGAGCTTTGAAGTGTTGTGTTGTCTAGCTTTTTATTCATGTTGCTTTGACTTCTGTTAAGATCATGCAAAGAATTGGATGAGGAGCTTCTAGATCTTTCCATGAGAGACCTAGAGCCCAGAGATCACTTGACCTAATCTGCCTTACTTGTTTCCTTCCTTTATATCTTACTACCTTACCATCGTCTCTACCCGGGCTGTCCAGGCTATCACGTGTGTCTTGAACCTGCCCTGTCTGTTTTGCAGCATCTTGAGAGATGGCATTTCCCAGGGAGTTTCCGTAATTACCCAGGCTTTCTGCAGAGTTCAGCACTCCTGTCTGCAGGGCCTAGGTTTGCCCTCCTCTCAAAGGTGAATGTCCCTGGAAGTGCCGGCCAGTTTTCCACTTCAAACAAAAGGCTGGAACCCACACCTCAGTCTCCACACATGGCCAGACCGCTGTGCTTCCAACTTGGCTGGGCGACCGTCCGGAACGAGGAGTGGGCCCGGCCTAAATTTGGAGAAGTTAGCTGGAAACTTGTGCTGTTAATTCAGCCTGTCCGACTTTGTGTTTCCCACTCTCTCCCATGGAGCAATTGCTGATTCAAAGGGAGGCTTGCAGCCTGTCTCCCCACTGTCTTTGTTCAGGGCAGTCCCAGGCCAGCCACCTGCTCTTTAGAGACAACCTGGAGAGTCCCCCCTGTGCGTGGGACTCCTTTACAGTGCCATTCCTCATGACGCAGATGTCATTGTACTCTTTTGCCTGGTGAGGAGTCTGAGGTTTGGAGCAAGAACTTGGCCAGCCTGAGGTCACAGGACGTGCAAGAGTTCATTTGGCTTTTGGCTCCAAAGTCAGTGCTCTTTGCCCTGCCTACCTACTCTCTCAAGACTCAGACCATCTGCTCAGGAACCTGAAACCCCAGAGTCCCCTTACGCAGCCTGTAGAGTTTGGCTCCTAACTTGCTTCCTAGCAAGAATTAAAGTGTGCCACATCCCACACGGAGTGCAGTTTGTGTTGAACTGTGACGCAGACGAATTGAGTAGCCGACTTAACGTCAGGTTTCGTGCAGATCTGCCAGGACCCATTTCTCTTACAAATGATAGACTAAAACATCAGTTGAGTTAAAGGAAATGAGACATTGTTGGCCCATATGGCGGTGAGGTAACGAGAACTGTGGATGCAGCTGGTCCAGAGCCCAGGCAATGTGACCAGGACTTGGTTGTTTCTTTCATTCCCTTGCTTGGCTCTGCTTCCTCAGGGCTGGCATCTCTGCCCGGCAGGATTTCCCTTCGTGTTGGTAAAATGGCCGCCCCCCGCCCCGTTTCAGTGGTACAAATACTTCAAGTTTAAATCTATTTTCTTTTTTGTTTGTTTTGTTTTCTTCGGCACTGGCAGTTGAACTCACACAGCACGCTGATTGGTGGGCTTGGGTCACGTGTCTGGGAGGGGTTAGTATCTGATTGGCTAGATCTAGGTCTCTTGCTCAAGTAGGTGATTCAGAGCTCACATCTGTAAGGAGTAAGGAAAGTAAGGATGGAGTGGACTTCTGCAAGACAGTGGGCCTTTGCTTCCTGGGTGGAGGATGGAGGAAGATGTTGGGGCCTATAACAAAGGACTGCATATCAGGAAGCAGAGATTAGGCCCCCTCTGCTGTGCTGTCCCAGCCTCAGCCACTGGCCTGTACCCTGTGATCTGTGCCCTCTCAACAGAGCTTCGCTGCACCAATTTCTTGTCTATTTCCTCCTCCTGACAAAGGTTGTCCTAGGCTTTAGTCGGGCTCCTGAATCCTAGGTCCATCCCTACGACGTTTGTGAAATCCAGTTTTCAGCAGAGTCCTTCTTGGTATCTGATCACTCACTATGCCCATGCCTGTCTTCATCTCCTTCCCCTAGCGCTTCCTTCTGTGCTTTCTCTGCTCTGGAGCAGTAGAGTCCACTCGCTGGTACTGGGAGGCTGGGAGCTGAGCAGGGAGGTCTCTAGACCTGGGCTGATCTGGGTGTAATGGGCACCCCCACCCACCCATCCCTGTGGTTGGGAGTAATGTTTGCTGTGGCGAACTTGCTGGGGATCATTTACTCTGACATTCTTTGACACTCCTTCTGTCTCTCCTATGCAGCCTGATGGTACTAGCAAGGAGTGCGTGTTCATTGAGAAGGTTCTGGAAAACAACTACACGGCCCTGATGTCAGCCAAATACTCAGGCTGGTATGTGGGCTTCACCAAGAAGGGACGGCCTCGCAAGGGTCCCAAGACTCGGGAGAACCAGCAAGATGTGCACTTCATGAAGCGTTACCCCAAGGGACAGGCCGAGCCTCAGAAGCCCTTCAAGTACACCACCGTCACCAAGCGGTCCCGGCGGATCCGCCCCACTCACCCCGGCTAGGTCCGGCCACACTCACCCCCAGAGAACTACATCAGAGGAATATTTTTACATGAAAAATAAGGAAGAATCTCTATTTTTGTACATTGTGTTTAAAAGAAGACAAAAACTGAACCTAAAGTCTTGGGGGGAGGGGCGATAGGATCCCACTGTTGACCTGAACCCGTGACAAAGGACTAACTAACGCAAGGGGACTGCTGTCAACCCACAGGTGCTTGCCTCTCTTTGGGTGGTGGCAATTCAGAACTCATCCCCAGAGAAGGACTTGAATGAGAAAACTGACGCTGCGAGAAACCAAAGTCCTTTCCCCAAAGGTTCCGAAAGCAAAAAAAAAAAAAAAAAGAAAAAAGGAAAAAAAAAAAAAAAGAGGAAAGTAGTGCCCCTCCTCCATCCCACCCCCCTCCCACCCCCTCCCTGCCCTAGACTCCAACAAGAATCGCTCTCTGGTTTGCAGTCATTTATTTATTATCCACTGCAAGCTGTCCCGCGACACCGCGCAGGGAAGGCGCCCCTGAGAATTCTCCGCGCCTCGACCTTCCGACGACAGACGCCTCGTCCAATCATGGTGGCCCGCCTTGCCCGCAGTTCTGGAGGATGCTGCTATGGACCTTCCGTGACTCACGTGACCTAGTACACCAATGATAAGGGAATATTTTAAAACCAGCTATATTATATATATTATATATATAAGCTATTTATTTCACCTCTCTGTATATTGCAGTTTCATGAACCAAGTATTACTGCCTCAACAATTAAAAACAACCCACAAATTATTTAAAAAAACAAACAATCAGGAGTGTGGTGGCTGGGGGCGGGGCTCCGGTAGGGCGGTCTCTGTCCTTCTTTCCTCTTGGTCTTCGTGCTGAGGGCTGGGGCCCTGACCATTCATTCACCCTTCATTGGCTCCGGTGGCTATGTGCTTCGGGTACTTACCGTTCTAGGCACTGAGCAGGCCACCTTAGAGCAGATGGGAGTAGCTGCCTTAGAGAAACCAGTTCTCTGATGTCCCTGATGCACTGAACAAATGATGCAGTTTGTTCATGGACGTTTATACAGTCTCTATCCTGCTCTGGGCCCATGGGGAACTTCACAGTTCCACGATTCAGATGCATTGCGTCATTGGTGTGTTTAGCCATTCACCATTTACTGACCACTCTTGCTAAGTGCTGGGAATCCATCAAAGAACAATCTATGAATTCCACAGTGTTTGGTCAAGCTCAGTCTGGATTTTGAGGTCAGTTCATCCCTGGAGTTTCTCTCCCCTATGCTTCCAGTCAGGGTTATGGCTCTTCCGCTCTTCCCTGATAACCCCAGCCCAGAGGTAGACAAGGCTCCGTGGAGTGCTTTCCCTCCTGCTGCTGCAGTGAAGCTTTGTCCTTGGATAACTATATCTGGAAGCTGGGAGGGGGACCTGAGTCTCCTTGCTGCCCTTCCCCCCTTCTTTGAAACTTCTGCAGAGATTGGCTGGAGCCGTCCCATGTGGGGAGGGGGTCTGGAGGGGGCAGTCCTCTGGTCCTGAACTCTGGACAAGCAGACCTGCTTAGTTGTGATTGGCCACTCCCCTCACCTACTTCCCCAGCTTCTGCCACTTGGTCCGCCCTCCTGCCAGGCACAGCCTGTGTTCTTGAAACTTTGTGAAGCCTTTTAGTCACCAGTGGGGTGGGAAGTTCTATGGTTGCCCATTTGTATCCATAAGACTGTTTGGCTGAGATCCCCGAGTAAGACAAGAATCAGGGCCGGCACCGTCCGACGCACACGGCCACTTCCACATTTGACAGATAATCCGAGGCTCAGCGAGGAAGAAAAAAAGAGAAAAGGCAAGAGGCCTGGACTCCCTTGATCCCCTTCAATCCCCTTCAAGGACAGGGGGCCTCCTACAAGGCTCTACCTCCTCCCAGTAATGCTGCTGCAAGGGCCAAATTTAACATACAACCTTAGGGAGATCCGTACCCAAGTCACAGTGCCTAACTGCCTAGCACCCTCCTGTTCCTGTCCCCTCTCCTCTCTTAGATTTTGTTTTTTTGAAAAATAACCACAAGAGATGAGTGCCTGGAACTATAATTCAGTTATTAATTCATCCTTTATCCATGTAGCAAACATATACCCTGTATACCCTGTTGACTCTTGCTGGATGCTCCTCTCCTGTCCTGGGGGCTGGTGACAGCAGTGAACCGAGCGGTCCCCAGGGGTGAGGAAGTGGCTCAATGGGTAGAGAGCTTGCTGGGATAAGCATGAGGTTCTGAGTTCTGAGTTCAGATCCCTAGCACTCAAAGCTTCAGATGGCGGCAGTGGGGAAGGGAACTGAGACAAGACTGACTTTGGGGCCCATGGTTGAGCTGAATGTGAGATCCAGGTTCAGTGAAAAGCACTGTCTCAAAATGTAAGGTGGAGAGCAATAGAGACACTTGACACTGACCTCTGGCCTCCGTGTGAACACACATGGGTGAGTGTACCCGCACATGCATAGTACACACGCAAGTAAGTGTGGACTATGATGTCAGGTAATGGGGAACCGTAGGGAAAACTGGAGAAGGTGAGGGGGAAGGGGTGGGGCTGCTGTTTCAGAGGGGGCTCTGGAGGGGATTTGAACAGGCCTGAAGGAGAGAAGATGCGTGCTCGCGCGCACGCACACACACACACACACACACACACACACACACACCTGGCAGAGTGAACAGCGTGTGAAGGCAGGAGCCCTGTTGTGGAATAAGGCCAGTGCGGCCAGAAAGAGTGAACGGAGTCAGTCTGGAGGAAGCCAGCCTCCAGCTCAAGCTTCTGTTTGGAGCGAGACAGGCAAGGGCCTTCTGCTTTACAGAGGAGAATGGCAGACTCCAGCCTAAGGCTGCCTGCCCCACAGGAACAGGGGCCCCCATAGACTCTGACCCCCCAGAAATAGCATCCTGAA
The DNA here is from genome assembly GCA_026225945.1 of Cricetomys ansorgei. Lineage (NCBI taxonomy): Eukaryota > Metazoa > Chordata > Mammalia > Rodentia > Nesomyidae > Cricetomys > Cricetomys ansorgei. The sequence continues at coordinate 78,454 of JAMJFZ010001436.1, forward strand.
TGGCGCAGGCCTCTGCACTTGGCCCCCAGGCTGTGCTGCTTCCATTTCAGCGTCACTGGGTCTGAGGTGGGAAGATTCGAGCAGATGTGGCCCAACTTCTTTTTGCTCTAGACAGCACTTTCTGTACATTTCCTGAGTTAGGAGAAATATGCGAATGATAAGCATAACGGGCTGGCGAGAATTCCCTGCCACGGATGATGTCTTCTTAGGAACGCTCACTCTAGGGGGAGGCCAGGAAGGGCTCCCATGGTCCAGCTGTGCAGGGTACCTCAAGAATCACTGTCACTATATTCAGAACTCATGCTGTGCATCAGGATCTACCCCAAGCAGCCATTTTGGTAGGCATTGTTAACTATACTGCGTAGGTCTGGATCAGAGAGGGAGAGTCACTTGCTTGAGGTCACACAGCTAGGAAAGAGAGAAGCTAGGATTTGAATCCAGCTCTGTCATCTCCAATGCTATAACTTGACCCCAAGTCTGGATGCTTGGAACTGTCTACATTTATCAGCGTTCCAGTGTCTTTACAACTCCAGACCCCCGATTCAGCCTTTGTGGGGAGCAGAGGAAGCCTTAGACCTGTGGGAAAACGGCAAAGCCTTCCCTTGGGTGAGGCTCAGAGGGATGGCAAAGCCTTCCTTTGGCAAGAGTGTGGATGTTGATAGTGTGTGTGCAGAAAGTGCCCACTGCAGCTTTCTCTCCCCGATGTCTACGGCTGAAAACCGCCCCTGCAGAGACTGCCCCAGACCTTCCAGTGAGGTATGATAACAGACTGAGGGGACAAAGGATGTAGTGGGGTTCTTGCAATGAGTGTGGGAGTCAGGGTGCCTTCATCACCAGCAGCTCCACTAGAGTGCTCCTCAGTCTGTTCCTATGACCTGAAGTGGCAGGCAGGGAGGGGCTTCTGGAAGGGACACTGGCTTTTTGCCCTGTGTTTGCAGTGGGAGCGTGTACCTGGGCAGGGGTGCAAAGGGGTCCGGCCATAGCATTTCATGATGATGGCAGGAGTGGTATGGAGGAGCACCAAATCTGAGATAGAGAGCGCTGGGGGGCAAAGTGCTTTCTACATCCACCCAGGGGTGCTGTCTAGGTGGAGTCTCCCTACTGGGCCCTGTCTAGGTGGTGTTTCCCTATGGGCTCCACTGCAGCAGCACAGTGCCTGATCCTGACCTGTGGTTCTGACAGTGCTCTTGATGTCTCTGCTCTTACCATACTGAGCTAGGTGTCCAGAAAAAAATACTGTTGTTTCCAGGACTGATGTTAGGAAGAGACCAAATTGAGATTTGAACCCAGGTACCTGATCCCAAGTCTCACTTCCTGTGCTTCTTCCCATCCCCCATCTTTGCTGGGGGTTCAGTGGGGGAAGAGCCCCAAGCCTTGGGCAGGAGACTGTTCTTATGTGGGGGAGGCAGCTTAAGGCTTGAGCTGGGAGCCAAGGATGCCCTCCTGGCTACAGGGCCAGCTGGAGCCTTGCCAGGTCAGAGCAGGATTCCAGAGCTTGCAGGCGGGGGCTGGAGCTTCCAGAGAAACAGTAGTGAATTAGGTGCTAAAGATGTCCAGGCAGTGCCCCAACCATGCAATTAGCTCAAGGTCTGCTGCAGACATTAGGCAGAATTGGGGACCAGATGGCTGCCAGGCTCAGCTTTGCATGCTGTCCCGGGACAGGACTTGCCTGGCTTTCTGGCTGAGGTTTCCAGCTCTGTCCAGGAGGGAAGGTGGCAGGTAGCCTTGGGTGTGGCTCCTGCTGGGAAAGCCAGTAATTAAGAAGGCATTCCCCCTCTCTGGGAAGTGTGCGGGTCTAATTAGCACTTTTAGAATTTCTGTCCCAGAACTGTGGAGGGGGGCTCCCATCACTGTGGGCCAAGGATTTGCTTGCTCCACCCCACGCAGGCTGAGGTGTTATCACACAGCAGAATCTTCCTGTGGCCCTCTCCAACTTTCCTCATTTATTTATCTCCAGTTCTCTAAGTTGCTTCTTACCAATAAAGACACCAAGGCACATGGCGAGAAGCTTGCTCACCGGAGGTCGTTGTTTGATTTTCCAAACTCTGCACATGTTTATTAACCAGAGGGAAGTTTCCCCTCCCCTTCTACCACAAGTTGGTGATTTTCCTGTTTACCAAAGGATAGACAATCAGAAAGGCAAAGAGACTAGCCCAGAGTCACACAGTTGTTAAGCAGAAAAGCCAAGATTTGAACTTGCTATCTATTAGGTTAAAGAGCTGTATCTCTCCCCCACACTTCTTCTTCTGTCCCTGTGATGTTTGAGATTCTTTGGGCTAGAAACACAGGAAAGCGAAGCCCAGAAGAAGAACTCTGTCAGTATGCGTGATGGAGAAGTGAGCTGGCAGCTGGCTTCAGGCAAAGCTGGGTCCAGGCACTAGGTTTCCTCATGCTCCGACCTGCTGTGTGTCCTTACCACCTTCTGTCCAACCAGATTAATAACTTCACTGTTCTCAGAAGCTCCAGCAAAAGTTTTGCCGACTCTGATCAGATGAACACCTTTCTGGCATGTTCTCACTCCTGTCACTGGGGACACAGACATTAATCTAGCTAGACCCGGGTCTGCATTAGGATAAGAAAAAGCCAGCCCCACTCAGTTATCATCTCTGAAAATAGGACCAACAGATCACAGACATGACATAGCAGGTGAAAAGCCAGTCCCTGCCTGGAGTCTTCACTCAGGGCACATCAGAAACCCAGGAGACACATGGTTTTGGGGACCCACCTAGCAGGCTTACCTTCAGAAGGCCTAGGGGCGGCTCTCGAATTTGCACTGCTGTAGGTTCCCAGGACTCCGATACTGTGGATTGCTGTTCTCTTCTTGGGTTTCTACCCTTACTGCTCCTGTGCCATGTGGGATGTGTCCCCATGCCAGGCCTTCAGTGTGGGATGCACCCACCCCAAGGCATGCGATACTTTCCAAGAGGCTCAGGGACAGAGGACTCTCATGGGAACTGACACATAGATCTTTAGCCTCCCTCAGGACTCTGTCCGGCTTGGCCTTCTGCACATGTCCCAGGAACCAACAGGCTCTTCTTTCTCCCCTTCCCCTTCCCAGATTGGTCCTTCTCCATCTCACCAAAGAAGGCAGCAGCTCTGACACCCTGCATTGCTCTTTGGGCCTTGCCCTGGGTTTTGGAAAATTCTAGATCGTGGAATCCACAGGTAGGGAGGCTAAGTCACGGTGACTTTGTCATTCTTCCTTGTTTGGTGTTCATTAGCTCTAGAAAGATAAAATATGGCTTTTGTCTTGGCTCGGTTGGGCTCTTCTAAGCTCAAACATAGCTGGGTGGTAGGAATGGTAATAATTTTGCTTTGGCCACCATGTTTTTTTCTCTAAATCTTGCCCTGAATTGTACTCAGTGGTAACAGAGGGTCTCCTCATAGGGAGAGATATATCAATGGTAGGTGAAGTTTGATTCTGGAGACACAAACTCATGGATAAGTATTCACTTATCTATCTGCCCGTTTATTTACCTATTTGCCTATCCTGTCTACCTTTCCAGCCATCTGTCCATCCATGCCTCTGTGCATCCATATACCTGTGTATTCAGGCATTCATGCATTTGTTCATTTGTTCATCCATCTATTCATCCATGCATCTATCCACACATACACCTCTGTATCCAGGCAGCCACATATCTGTCCACCCACCCACCCACTGGTCCATCCACCCATCCATCCATTCACCTAGTCATCCATCCATCCATCCATCCATCAATCCATCCATCCACTTACCCACTTACCCATCCATCCATCCACCTACCCACCCACCCACCTACTCACCTATATCCATCCATCCATCCATCCATCCATCCATCCATCCATCCACCCATCCATCTATCCATCCATCCACCCATCTATCCATCCATTGGCCCACTTGCCTGCCTATCTACCTACATACTGACCAGATCATCTCAGAACTACCCCATGCAAGATTTAGAAAAAGCAAATCCTGGTTGGGGAGTCATGCCACTTTCCTGTCCGTTCTTGTCATATTCCATGTCTCCATGAATTCTGTCTCTCTCGCAGTTTCAAAGTAGAAGTGAAATGTTCCAAACTTACTTATTTTTAAAATTACACTTATTTACGGTGTGTGCCCACACACGTGTACGTACCACAGTACATGTGGTGGTCAGAGGACAGCTTGCGGGACTCAGTTTTCTCCTTCTGCCATGTGTCCCTGGGATCAAACGCAGGCTTGGTGGCAGGTGCCTTTACTTGCTGAGACATCTTGTCAGCCCCAAACTCACTTTCTAGATATTGTCCCATGTAAAATGCCATGTTCCGGTGGGAAACTGTGCTTAACACTTTCCTGTTTAATACTTTCTCAGTCTTGTGGGAAGTATTCTCACACAAAGATTACTAGATACCATAAACCTATGTATTCCAGGTTGGCCTTGAACTTGCCACATAGCTCAGGCTGCTCTTGAATCTGCTCCTCCTGCCTCCACCTCCTGAGTGCTGAATTACAGGTATGTACCTCTATGCCCAGCCCCCCTTTCTTTTTCCCTCTCACTTGGGGGGGTACATCTTTTATTTGCTGTCACTTGTCGCTGACATGCTCAGGATGTAAATGAACTTGATTGTGTGGGATATAGATTCTACAGAATATCTGTGATTTTTCAAAGTTAGTGATAGGATCTCAGGAGCAAAGTGAGTTAAACCCATCCTAGCCCAACTGGTGCACACACACAGATGTGCAGTCTCAATCTTGAACATTCTTCTGGCCACTGGCTACTTGCCTGCCTGCCTCCCGCATAGTCCCTTTGGTGAACATCCTGGGGGAAGCCTGGGAACACACCAGGCTCAGGTCTCCTGTCCTCCCTTCCTCCTCTCCTCTGCTTGCAACATTTTCTGGGGGCTATTCGGGGCTCTTACTCTATACTGGGCTCCTTGGAACACTCTGCTGAGAAGCAAAGCAGCCAACAGTGTAGTAAGTGTCACAGTGGAAAGAACTATATAAGTGTACTCAGGGAAGCCTGCCTGGAGGAAGTCACATATAGGCTGAAGACAGCAGAAATAGGAAGTGAGAGAGAAGGGGTGGGCTTCTCAGGAGGACCTTGCATTGGAAACACCTGCTGAGCAGGCTGCAGCCTCCGCTTGGTCCGCCTCGTGTCTCCCTGCTGCCTCCCCCTTCCCCTGGCCCATTCGGTTCCACTCTATCACTGTGGCTGGCATTTGTTTACCTGGCACCTCCAGATGGGCCAGCTTGTGATTTGATCCCAGAGCAAATGCAGTCCATGGTGGAAGGGTCTCACATGTTAGGGACAAAGACAAGCTCACAAGCAGATTGATCTCCATTATATTTTGAAGTGGAGTGGGGTGTGGCTTGGTGGTAGAATGCTTGCTTAGTATTCAAGAGGTCCTGGGTTCTAGCCCCAGTATTTAAAAAAGAAAAAAGTAAAAGAAGCCATGTATTGAGTGTAAGTGTAAAGTAATCCAATGGGGCTAGAAGAGAGAGATTGGGCATGAAGGCTTTGTGCGTTAGAGTCTAGGAGGAGAAAGACGAGATGTCTCAAGCATCGCCTGCGAAGCTTCTGTTGGTCATAGGGCTTTTGTAGCAGTACGCCGCTGTCGGGGTTCAGCAGAGAAGACACGGGGCATAGCCATAGATGCAAACCCTGCCAGATCTCAGCAGAGGAAGCCACCTGTCATGGCAAGCCTGAGTAGTGGAACCCTGAGCGTCTCATCTCAGAGGTTTTTATTGATACCTAAGCTCTTCAGGTGTTCTATTGATAGCACGTGCCAATCATGGGTAATCAGATATCTTTTACATAAAGCCGACACCTGCAGACAACATAAAATGCCAAGGCCTAGGCAGCCCTTTTCCCAACAGTGCACAAAACAACCATTTTAAACATAACTAAAAATAAACTTCTATAACATTTCTTCCTTTCTGTATAAGACAATAAAAAAATTGCTTTATCTCTACAAGACTACAACAGCAAAACTATTTACTATTTAATACTACAAAATTATTTGACACTACAACAGCAAAACTATTTACAAGAGGAACAATCAGGAGGGTTGCTAATGCACAGGACCAAATGAAACCTTTGGACAGCAGAAAACATTATCTGGAATCCACTCATGATGTTCTGGGCTCCTCCAAAGAGCTTGAGTTACTTCTCTGACTCTGCCCTCTGCAGCACACATAGCTTGTCCTCCGGGGTCTGGCTGACTCCACTCTACTCCACGACCACTGTTCTTGGTGGTCATCCCATGGTACTGGTATCTTCAAAACTACTGAGGTCCCTTGCTGCAACTGGACTGCAATTTCATCAATAGCTTCTCCTGGGCTCTCTCTATGGTGCCTAGTCTCAGCTGCTCTCCATGACCTCTTCATGCCTTCAAAGCCAGTACACCTGGCTGACCCTTACAGTACCAAGTTCAGCTGCCAGCAAGAGTTACAATCTCAGCCAGTTCTGAAGACAGCTTCTGTGTGCTGACCCTGAGGAAATACTTTCCACATTTTAAGATAGAATCTGGTTTGCAGGAAAAAAAAAATACTGGTCAATTCATGTTTGAGTTCAAAGATATCTTCATAATGCAGCAACCGTTAGTCCTGATTCTTTAAGCAAGTATTTTTCTTAGTGTCATAGCAGGTGCTCCTTGTTTTCAGGAAGGGTTCCGTCATTGGGCGGAGTTCTCATCCCCATAGTAGATGTGTCTTGTCAGGACTGCCTCACCAGTGTCTGGACCACTTGTAGATAGGTTTGCAGAAAACAACAAAAACTGTCCAGTTTAAGTAGCTTCTCAGCTCCAAAGTGCCCCCCCATTGCTTCCACAGCAGGGAGTCTTGGGCTGGTGGGACGAATGAATCTCCAGCTGAAATAGTCTGGTGGTTTGGCGTTCTTTTTCACCATTGCTATGGGAAAACATGCAACCTTCTTCAATGACCTCAAACACAAGACCTGCTTGGGCTTCACACACACAAAAGGCCATCAGAAAACTTAGTTTGTAGAACAGTATGGTCTGGTTTCTGTTTCCTGTGCCCTGGCTGCTGCTGTGGCAGGAGGTAGCATTGACTCCATGATCAGGAAAAGCAGTTAGAACCTTGTTTTCTAATGCTTTGATGGACCCTGCCCATGTTCTTGTACTTTATCAGAAGGACTTCTCAATTTTTGCAGTGTCCTTATAGAAGCTCTTACAGAGCTTCCCTTTTATTCTGGCTTCCTCTGTGGAGTTTACTCTTTCTCATTATTTATTAATTTTCACTGCTTTTTCTCTTCATAGAGGCTTATTTCCTTTCTCACTCTCCTCTTCCTTCAGGAGATTTCATTAATACCTTAATCTCTGTCCTTTGGGAACTGTTCTGAGTGTACTTTACTGGACTCTGAGTTCTGGAGTTTCTTCTTGGTTTTTTTTTTTTACTTTCTGTCTACCATGTTGGGTTCCATTTGTAGTAGTAGACCTACTGTGGCAGCTCATCAAGGAAGACACAGAGGCGTATTCATAGCTGTAATCCCTGCCAGACCTCAAGAGAGGGAACCACCTGCCATGGCAAATGCTATCCTGGAAAATGGAACTCTGAGCATTTCATCTCGGGAGTTTTTAATTGATATCTAAGCTCCTCAGGTGTTCTGTTGATAGTTTGTGAAAATCATGAGCAATCAAACATCTTTTACATAAAGCCAATACCTGCAGACAACACAAAATGCCAAGGCCTAGGCAGCCGGTTTCCCAACAGCGTACTAAACAACCATTTTAAACATAACTTAAATTTCTGTAACAGGCTTTCCCAAGTTCCCTGAAGGTAGGTTTGTAAAGGGAAAGTGCTGGAAAGAATTTGGCTGAATTCTCAGAAAAGAGCAGTCAATTCTGAGCACATAATGGAGATGGGTAGCCTCAGAGAGGCTATGCCAACCGGAATCTCCATGACGAGTCTTGACTTCCCACACCCACCAGGCCAATGGTATTCCCTTTGTCAGTAACTAACTGGCTTAAGCAGGGTCATGCGATTCTGCTCTGGCTAATGAGTTATCGAGGTGGGGAATCTCATGTTTCTAGGGAGATTTCTTAATTCTTAAACAAGAGGGAAAGGCACAATGGCACATACCTGTAATCTGAGCACTTGGGAATCAAAGATAGAAGAATTATGAATTCAAGGTCAACCCGGTCTATAAAGGGAAACTCTCTCCCAAAGCGACAACAGCAAAGGTGTAATAAAGTCATGACTCTTTTCTATGAGTTTGTTTTTTTTGTGAGGATTGTGATGGCTGGAGCTATCGTAGCCATTTTGCAACCATAAGGAGAGCAAGTCTAAGAATGGAAGAGCGAAGGGATGAGAAGAACGAAGCCATATGGTGTCTTCTTGGCTGTGATGATGGAATTTCCTTGAATCCATTCCTCAGTTGCGTTTTATGGTACGCGTTGCTGAAAACTCAACTGATACAGAAGAGGAGGTAGAATTTGAAGAAAAAGTCCTGAAGGGAAGGGAGGGTGCTTCAGGAAGGGGACACAGCCCACAATGGTGCAGAGAGCACAGGGATACATGGGATACATGGGAGGACAGCCAGTCCCAGCGGGTCTGGCTCTGAGGCTGCACAAGGCTTGACTAGACAAGGCAGCAGCCCTGATGGCTGCCCTCCACTGCTCCTGCAGGGCTTTCCTTCCTCAGTTGTCTCCTCTCTAGATCTACCTGAGAGGGACATGCAGGTAGAAGCCACCCAGGCCTGGGTGTATAATGTTCTCTGAGTCTCACTCTGGGCAGAGGGCCCTGAACTGGGTTGAAAGGGTAAACTGTGATGGCCCTGCACAGAGCTCCCAGGCGGGGTGCATGCTAGAACAAACCTGCTATAAACACGCACTCAGTCTTCAGAGGGAGGGCTGCAGCTGGCTCCAGGACTAACATTTGCTTTCTATTTTAACATTGTGACTATACTTTGACGATCAATTTCTATATAAGGAAGAAACATATTTTCCTTTTAAGTACATATGAGCAAGGGCAGAAAGAGTTAATTTAAGGAAAACTAGTTGGTAATGTTACAGATGGCATGTGAATGTGCTGAAGCATATGCAGTTAGAGTTAAGTAGATGGGTAGATACATGCATATGTGTGCATATGTGTGTACGTGTGTATATTTGCAAATGCATGTGTATGTGTGTGCATGTGTGCATATGTGTGTTCATGAATGTATGTTGATGGATGTGTGTATGGTTGTGCATATACATGTGTGAGTGCACATGCATGTGTGCTGCATGAGTGTATAGACCTGTGGATGTGCATCTGTGTATATGTGTGGGAATGTGCATGTGTGCAGATTCATGTCACATGTGTGCGTACATGTGTGTCCCTGTATGTGTTGCACATATGTGTGCACGTATGTGCATGTGTATGGGTGAGTGATGTTTATCTGCTCAGTCCTTCTAGGTCTAAGACAACAGGTTCTTTAGGAATTACTGTTTCTGAGTTTTCTCATGTCTTTCCTGGGTGGATGTGTGTGTGTGCCATGTCTATGAACACGGCTCTCTGTGCCTCTGTTGCTGGCAAGTTCTGAGTTGAAACCAGGAAGGGTAGCTCCCCACCCCTGGAGGCGGGGCTGGGAGGCATAGAGCAGCCTGCTCCCTCTCTGCAAGGGACTTGAAGCTGTGGAGAGGTAGGCAGGATGGGAGGCTGGCAAACAGTATACACAGTTGGCTTGTTAACAGGGGACCTTGCTCTGTGATGACACCAGGAACACAATCCACAGCGAGGCATCAGTAAGCTGAGAGTCACCTCTTCATCAGCTGAACTGGAAAGCAGCCTTCCCTTCCAAGTGTTCCGTTTAAACACCTTACTTAACACAGTAGTTAGCATGGCACACAGAAACATTAAATCTGTAACTCCTGCTGGGACCAACCCCTCCAACACGTGCCCTCTCTCCCTAAGGCAGAATCTTTAGTTGTGGGTCCCTATGTTTGGGACCATTTTAAACAGCAAAATACACAACCAAAGAAATGGGTCTCAGAAAGGATACTTTATCTCCAGTGTGAGAAGCAGAGAAGGCCAAGGCTCGCCTTGTGTGATGCTGGCTGGAAATACTGGCATCAGGTGACCTAAGCATTTATAGTACTCTGTGTGTCTATATGTGTCAGAATATTTAGAGGAAGACACCCAAAATAAGGAATACATATTGCAAAGGGAAGTTAGATACTCACCGTGTAGTCCAGCAATGACTGCTTGCACACTGGAGAGGCTGAGAACCCGCTCAGTCCACAAGGCTGGGAATGTTCTCAGCGCCAACCTGGTGCTACCTGGGAACTGCTGTCTTCAGCCCACATGGAAAGCCCGAGAAGCTGGGGTGACAGCAGCAGCAACAGCAATGAGGAAGATGCTCTCATTAGCAGGACACAGTGGTGGGTGGGCAAGAGAGTGTGGCTTTTCCCTCAGACCTGGGCTGCCGGCTCTGGGAGAAGGGTTTTCTCCTCAGTTAATCCTTCCTGGGAATGTCCTTACACACCTACCCAGAGGTTGTGCCTTTTGCTTGCCCAGACCCAGTTAAGATGATAATCAATATTACCCATCGCAGTGTCCACGACTGTCTGTCAAAGGGCTATGAATATTGATTTGGGCACTGTAAATACATATTAGCAAGTAGGTAAATATTCAATCACAGAGTCAATCAATCAACCAATCTATCCATCTATCATTATCTATCTATTAGCCATTTATGTCATCTGATACATATATCATTTATTTACCTATCCATCTATCTGTCCCTCAGCTCAGAGGAGTATCATCCATCAGTCGCCAGCTGTAGTTGTCTCCCTGTCCTGGTTTGGGCTTCAGCTTCCCTTTGATAATATGAGCTGTTTCAAGGTCTGTCCCAAGCTCACACCTTTTGGTTTCCTCCTATGTCAATCAATTTATAGTGTTATGTCCCCAGCCGTTCTGTTCTGGTGTATAAAGTACATAGCAGGTCCTCAGAGAACTCAAATTCCTGCCTGGATGGACTGCAGGGCTGGCTAGCAGGAACCAATGGTGCATGTGGCCGAGAGAAGCAGGGACAAGGAAAGCCGAGTGATTAAAGCCTGGGAGACCACACATCTCAAGCTTGAGATCTCTTCCACCCTCAGCAGCAGCCATCATTTCTTGCCAGGTTCTAGTACAGATGGAAGTCACTGGATTACAGACCGATGGCAAGCTATTTTTGGTGAAGTTGTGTGTATGTAATGTACGCACTGGGGTTCTTGGCCAGCGCCTCTGTTTGTATCTGCTGTCAGCAAATCAGAGGCGCCATCCACATTTGTCATAATTCATTACACTAATTAGCCACGTTTGAGAACTGGGCTCAGGCCAGCGGGGGCAGGAGGCCACCGCATTGTTGTGTCTCAGCCTCTTGGGTCAGAATTTCCACAGTCTGATGGGCTGCCATCTCCTGCACATGTGTCCCCTCACACGAGGACCTTGATGAAATCATCATGCTCACATCTGGGACTATGCTCTGCAGATGATGCCTGTGGCAGGAGGCCAGAGGCAAAGAGCATTCCAGAACTTGGCTCTAGAGGCCCTACGCTGTACCAAAGGAGTTTGGAATTACCCTGACGTCTGACACCAGGCTGAGCATCCCTCTGTGGTCTGTCCACTCCCGACTGGCTTCCTTGGCCCAGGCTTTGAGTAGGCTAAGTGGCACAGGCTGCATCAGCCTCACTGAGTCCCAGCTAGGGTAACCTATCTTCTATCGTCCCCCATTTCAGCGGGCACAGCCTTTGCTGGGTCAGCTGTCAGGCTTGGAACCTTTGGTGGCTCTCCACTTTCGCCTTCTCCAAGTCCCGAATCCTGCTGAGTCCCTTTCTTAATAGCTCTCAATCTTCTAGCCCTGTCTGGGATTCTGTCATCTCTCACTTGGAGAACAGCAGCAGCCTTGTCTTGGTCCCTTTTCTCCTGTTTCTGCCCCTCTTTTCCTGCAGGCTGCAACCATATCTCTCATATGCAAACAGAAGCAACAGCCACTCTCACGTACACTGCTACTGTTGACCCTCCCTGGCCTGGCCCTGCCAACCACTGACTCCTGTTTGATTTCAGCCTCGTTCGCCAGTCTCCCCCCATCACATCTTCCCATGCATTTCTTTGTCTTATGTTAGTCTATGGCTAATCTTGATTTCTCACCTTGATTGAATTAATAATTACCTAGGAGATCAGTAAAACACAACTCTGGGCATGTCTTCAGGCTATGACTAGAGATGATGGTTTAGATGGGTTAGCCTGACAGATTCAAACCCAGAACAGACTGTAGGAAGGTAGTGAAACTTCCTGTTTGGTTAAAGGAAGCATGTCACTGGGGGTGTATCCTTGGAGGTTGTACCATGGCCTGGTTAGTTCATATATTCCCTTCACCCACTTCCTGTCTGCCATGATGTGGGCTTCTCCATGCTGCTTCCTGTCCATCACAGATGAAGATTTTTCCCATCACCTTCTTTCAATGCCATGATGTTCTGTCAAAGCCAAGGAGTCAAGACACCGTGGATGGAGCACTCTGAAACCATTAGACAGAAGCAAGAATTCCTCCTCAGACTTTCTATCAGTGAGGAGAAGCTGGTAGAAAAGATTGGTATCAGAAGGGGTGTGTGTGTGTGTGTGTGTGTGTGTATGTGTGTGTATGTGTGTGTGTGTGTATGTGTGTGTATGCATGTGTGTGTGTGTGTGTGTGTGTGTGTGTGTGTGTGTGTGTGTTCATTGCTGACCTTGCATTCTTTTATTTCTTGAAATTTTAATTTGTGTGTGTATGGTTCTTTCACCAAACTTGGAGGCTTGTTGATTTGGCTAGACTGGCCAGCCAGCCAGCTCCAGAGATTTGTCTCTGCCTCTCCAGTGCTGGAGTTACAGACGTGTCCCTTGATGTCTCATGGATGCTGGGATCAATGTTTTTCTCTGCTTGGTGCCTACCATGAAGCAAGCAGCCTCTGCTCGTATTCCCGCCACCATGATCTTTTGCTGTACCTCAGCACAGGCCCAGAATCAACAAAGCCCAGGACCGAGGACTGGAATCTCTTAGACTGTGGGCTGAAAGACATCTTTCACACTTTAAAATGGACTTGTCAGGCATTTCCTTACCCCAAAAACAATAGTAACACAGCTTTTGTTGCATGTAAACAAAAAGCCTGGTTCCTGAATTATCAAAGTCAATATTTGTTCTACCATGTCAGGTCATGGGCAATTTTCTTTAGTTGTTTTGACAAAACAAAGCCCTAAGTTCTTCCCAGGTGCTCAGCAAATGGGCTACTAATTGGTGTTTAGACACCTAGTCTTTGATGCTTAAAAACTAGGTGTTTGGTGTCATTTAAGCTACCAGGTCAAAACCTACCTGAAGTTAATACCCAAACTGTCCTAAAGTCTTGTGTCAACATGCTCCCTACTGACTACGCTGTTTTGAATTAAGTTTTCTGGGGTTTTCAAGTTAAGGGAGACATTGTATCATAAGCTGTGTTTGGACAAAGGCAACACTAGCTCTTGGCCTGCTTAGTGACCCGTCGGGGTGGGCTCAATCTTTGCATCATATAAACTCTTCCCACCTTCTTTCCACCTTGTGATAAGATCACCCTCAGCATCTCACTTATAGTTTACAAAGAACTTGTAGTCACTATCTCATTTAGCCTCATCAACAACCCTGAGATGTGTGTACATTGTTTCTATTTTACACAAAAGAGATGCCTGCCAGAGACCACACAGCAGGTGAGTTTAAATCCTGTTCTCTAATTCCAGACTCTACCTTTTCCCTCTCCTCCCCGTCTCCCCTCTCCTTCCCTCTTGGGTCTGGAGATTTGAACTCTGGGCTTTCTGCCTGCTAGGCAAGCACTCTACTCTGAGCCATATACTCAGTTAGAACTCACTCATTCACCCATTAGTTATCTAAGAACAGGAAACCTTGTTGGATGCCTACAGTGTGTAGGCGGCTTGCTAGACTTCAGAGGTATGTCGGTGAACTCAGCAGGGTCTCCATCCATCAGGGGTTAGAGGACACAGACAGTGACAGTGAGATTTGTGACAAGAGGTGCGTGGGTGGTGGGAATTGTCTCTTTATTCTGAACTTAAACAGCAGGGCTGCAAGCCAGCCAACCACTGCCAATCTATGTGTCTCATTGCTAAAGATTCAAATTCTAGGCATGGGTGTAGGGAGAGCAGGTGAAGAAAGACACAATGGGAAGTGTGTATGGGGACGAGGCAGCTGCCCAGGAGGACGCTGGGACATGGTTAGGAAGCAGCATGTTGACTAATGCCTGCTGTAGCTCAGCATGCCCCAGCTGCCGATGGGCTCTGCCTATAGAGCTGGGTGGCGGTAAGCACTAGAGTTACTGGGAATTCCAAACTGGCTTTTATGAAGCAGATGTTTGGTTTTTGTCCTCTGGGTCCTTCTGGCTTATTTAGCCCCATCTCCCGTGACTGTAAATGTTTTAAGGAGAAGGTAAAGACAGCAGCAAGGGCCAGTCTTCATCATAGTCTTCAGAAATGTGAATGCCTGTCGTGGGTTCTCTACACCTGCCCATGGCAGACATGACTGATGGATTCTGGCATTCTTTCCCATCGAACCCTGATAAAGCCGCTGCAGTGTCTTCACCCTTCAGGCAGCCGCAACGGATCAGAGTCTGCAAGTGACGCGGTATCTATTGGTCAGACTGGTTTTGGGGACATGAGGTCTTAAAATTTCAGTTGTCCCCTTTGCTAAATGATGGCCCAATGGATGTGTCAGGTGTCCAAGGGTTCTGAGCACTTGGAGCACGAAGGTCTTTCAGAGACTGGGTGAAGAGTCATCTCTGTGAAAGTCTTCCTTCCCCGCTCCTGGGGCTTCAAGACTGGGACATGTGGTGATCAGACTTGTTGGGGAATAGGGTATATGTGTGTGTGTGTGTGTGTGTGTGTGTGTGTGTGTGTGTGTGTGTTTTCCTTCTTGTCTGTCTAGGCAACTTAGCTAGGGAGTGGACTCAAGGATCCACAATGGCAGGACAGTCACACTTACGGAGTACCTACTGGGCAAGCCTGTCTCACCTTTCAGCTATAAGTGATATGCCTTTTTCTCATCGATTTGGACACTCACCTCGAGGTGGCAGACTTACTCAGGCACCAAGAGTAGGGTCTCTGTCACTTGTGATTTGGTGAGCTGTAGCCCCATCTAAGCCACCCTTCCCAAGCTTTCCCCTTGGGATGTAGATTGGTTCATATCTTCTGGAAGCATTTCAGTTCTCCACTGCTTCCAGCCTGTGACACACACTCGCTGTCTACCTATGAAGACCATCTCTTCTGTTCCCAGTTTCTCGTGCAGGTAAGTGGTGGCAGGGTGGCTGTCTCTGAGCAGTGGAATATAGGCAGGAGGTGAAAGCTCTGGGCCAGGCTGAAAACGTCCATGTAGTACTCTGTGATGTCTCACTCTTGCTTGTTGACTGACTTCAGGTAGAAGACTGCAGGAGAAGATTCTAGGGAGGCCTACTAGATCTCAGTATAAGTGGGTGGAGCATAAGCTCCAACCAGTGTATTGGACATGTGATGTCAAGCCATTGAGATTCAGGGGCCATTTGTTAGCAGCTTGCAGTGAATAGCCTGATGACTACATCCAACATCTTGTAATTCATCACATAGCATAGCCGAATATTGATTATTTATCGTTTCTTCCTACTGTGTTAGAAGCTTCTCAGGGGCAGATATGACTTCCATCTGAGTGCCCAGGACCCAGCGTGAATAGATGTTTAGTGTTTGTTGGTGACTGCATGAACACACTGCGAGGGGCAGGGTGGGTGCTTTGTTCTTTCTTGTTGCCTGGGTTACTCTAGGCAAATTACTTAACCTCTCTGAGATTAGTGACACAATCTGTGAGGCAGTGCACTGCGGTCACTGGGTAACATGGGTTAGGATTCAGATCTTCCCCTTTCTTCTATGCTTGTGGAAGAAGTAGAGAGCTTGTCTGTCACCCCACCCCAACCCCAGTCCTGGGTGACAGTCACATCTTGCCATCAATGTGCTGACTTGGGAAGTTTTAATGTTCTCTGGTATAAGAAGAGGCAAAGGCTTCCCTGGGGATAATCACACACTTGCTGAGAGGAGCCAGCCACAGATGACTTCCTGGGACCCTGCTGAGCTCTCCTTGCTGGGGACAGACAATGCCAAATGAGCAGGAGCCCATCTTCCCATCTCCCAGGCCCTGTCTTTCCTCACTCCTACCTTGCAGCCTCCTCCTTGTCCTTCAGAAAATGCTCCACAGCTTGGAGCTGCTTTGGGGACTCAGCTTGGATTTCAAGACCTGTGGCTTCTGAGGACTGGTACCTACTGGAGAGGACTTTCCAGTGCTTGGGGTTCAAACTGAGGGTCCATTGCATGCCCTCCGGGTGAGGAACTGCATCACTGAAACTACAAGCCGCAACTCCAGCCTCCAGATGGGTGTTGTTTCGTTTCGTTTGTTTTGTTTTGTTTGAGACAGGGTCTCTCTGTGTAGCCCTGGCTGCCTTGGAACTCACTCTTTAGACCAGGCTGGCCTCAAACTTGGAGATCTGCCTGCCTCTGCCTCCTGAGTGCTGCGGATTAAAGATGTGCACCAGCTCTAAAGGCGCCACCACTGTCTGGATCCAGATGGATCCAGACTCTAAAGTCTGTGACTTTGCTGGAAGTGACGGGAGTGTCTGAAGAGTGGGGCAGGGGCAAGATTGGCAGGTTTCCCCAGACCTGGAGGGAGAGAGACTGGAATCTGACTTGAGTCCCTTGGGAAGCTTAGAAAAGAAGACCCGCAGAGAATCCTGGGAAACCTGTAGGGGCACGGCCTGGTGCAGGGATAAGGATGACACTAAGGATGGGTTAGCTGTGGTTGATATGTTTCTCTCACCTTGCAAACACACACGCGTTTGCCCTCCTTTCCCACTAATCCTGCTGGTCCCTTTCACCTGCCTTACCAAAACCTACCCCTCTCTCCCTGCAGTCGCCTCCTCCGGGTAATTCCTTCAGGGACAATCCTGCTTTAACTGCAGGAGACCTGAGAGCAGGGTCCAGGACTGTGATCAGGGAATGAATGACAGAGTTCATAAGTGTGCACCAGAGTGTAATGAACCTGTCCTTTAAGGAGTCATTGTGGGCTGGGGCTCTGCATGAGCCCTAGGGTGGGGGAGGCAGAAGCAGGGAAAGAGGGAGGAAGAGATGCAGCAGCTGGAACGGGGGTGTCCCCCTACCTGCCTGGCTTCTGGCTTCTGCTCCTTCAGCTTCCTACCCACACTGTGATCTGAGGACCCCTTAGCGCTGCCCTTGGGCTTTCTTGGCTGGAGCCCTTGAAAAGCTGTTTCTTTTGGATGAAGCATCTCCTCCCCAAGTCCCCATAAAAAGGGTCAAAGTATTTTCTTTGACTCAATAGAGCAACAAAAGGCCAGAGATGTCTGAGAACTGAATTTGCATTTTCCTGGCTTGCTCAGCCTTGAGCCCCCCAGCCCTTCAGCAATCCTTCAGGGCCTCCCCTGCATTGGATCAGCAAGTGCAAGAGGCAAGGGCCATCCTGCTAACAAGTAGCAGGCACAATCAGACTTGACCTTGGGTGTCTAGACTCAGATCTTTTCTAGGTAGCCTCTCTCTTCTTCACGTTGGTTCCCCTCCATGATGGCACAGGGATGGCTTGGAGTGGGTCTTAGGAACCCAGACTCTTTCTGCAGGAATCTACACTGTGGCTCTTTGTATTCTCTGATGAACAAGGCCATATGGGGCAAGAAGATCGCAGAGCAGAGAGATCCCCACTGCTCAGGCAGGTCAGGGATACCTACCTAGTGCCTACCAGGGACCATGAGTTCAGGAGCAAGTGCAGAGCCAGCAGACCCACAGAGAGAAGTATGCACCAAGTGAGTGCAGTCTAATGCCAGGAGCGCAACATCACAGCCCTCTCCACAGATGCCAGGTGGGCACCAGCATTGCCATTGGACAGATGAGGAAACAGGTCAGACAGGTGACAATCATGGTGCCTGGACTTACACCCAGCATTTATCAACATCCAAGCACTGGCTTGGGTTTTGAGGTGGAAGATGGCTGACCCAAGCTTGGAAAAGCATCAGATTGATAGGCAGCCAGCACCGTACCAGGCCAGCAGAGCCAGTGCTCATCCAGACCTGTGGCTGTGTGTCTGTAGATGGGCAGATGCATGGCAGGTGAGGTCTTTCTGTCCTTGTGGGGGTCTGGACTCTCCTCGGCCAGTCGGTTCTAGAAGCCTAGCCACTTTCTCAGTCTTCTTTGTATACAGCTGATCTCACCTCACATCCCCTTGTGGGCGGGGCTGGCTCCTTGGGAAAGGGTTTCCATTTTAGACAGTCCTGCCCTCCACCTCTTTTGCACTCATTAGCCTTAGCCAGCCCCCTGGGCCCAGCTCGAGAACAGACTCTTACCCTTCTGCCAAGCACGGAGTGGGAAGGGAAGGGCTGCACAGCTTAGCCAGGAGTCCCGGCCAGGGAAAGATCCGCTGAGATGGCTGTGGCTGCTGAGGGGCCAGGACCAAGGCATGGGGCTTTGGGACTGGGAGAGGCAGAGGGGTGGCTGGAAGGTCAAGGGGTGGGCAGAGGCTCTCTCACCCCAGCTCAGCCTGGGTGCAAGAGCCCTAGCTTCGCAGCTGCAGCTGAGGGGCACAGTGTAGGAGGTGGCTTCCCCCTTTCTTCTTAAAGGGGCCAAGTCGACCTCTGAAAGAGGTAGGTCCTGGGCTTAGCAGAGGAGTCCGAGCTAAGGGCCTCCCCACTGGTGAGTTCTCCCACCAGGAAGATTGATGCCTGCTACGATTACAGCATCCCACAGGCTTCTTTCTAGTCATGAGGACAATGGAGTGGAACCCCTAGCTGCTTTGTTCAGGGTGTCTAATCTTAAGTCTGTCCGAGAAGAGTGCTTCAGAAGTTGCTGTGGTGAACAAATTTTGCCAGGAATCCCAGGCCCCAACAAGGGCCTTTCTCAGACTCTATCTTTGGTTTGCCAGGTCAGGAGTCATTCCCAAAACAGATCCTGGCAGGACAGGAGTCCCCACGCAGTGTGTTGTGGGGTCTTGTCACCTCACTCAAACCCAAGCTCCCACATCTGATGTTGTCGGCATTCTAATCACATGCCGTAAGTTGACAGTGTAGTTAACGGGACCACAGGACAGTCTGTGACGGGGCGTGTGGGAATTCCCTCAGCGGGAGCAGCCAGAGCAACTAGACATCACCCGATCTGGAAGGATTCAATGCTTTCTGCAGAGGACACTACCTATCGCTTCAGGAAAGTGGGCAGCTGAGATACAAAAGACAGGTTTATGGTCCTGCAGTGAGCGCCCAGCCCAGCTGGGTTCCCAGACTGCTTTCTCCCTCTCACCTTGCTTTACACTGCACTTAACCCCATGAGTACATAACTCGGGGTGGGGCTTTAGGTTGGTGATTGCTGAGGTACAAGATGGCTCTAGCTTCTCACCAGAGCCTGGGACCAGAGAGGAACAGGTCCCCCTTCTTCATCCTGGCTTTCTGGGTCTGTGAACCTCAGGGGAGACCCAGGGACAGTTGTGCTGGGTAGAAATGGCCCAGAAGCTTGAAGCCTCTCCCTTTCTAGTCTCAGCTTCATCTCCTTCTGTGTTTTGGGGGTAATCCCACAAAAGTATGCTGAATCTCCCCTGAGCTTCACCCTGTGAGAAGGTTTCTAGGACACAGAGCACTGGAAGGGGCCTGTTCAGGCAAAGTGAGCCGTCTGTCTGCGCAGCCTCCAGCCTGTGGCCTCAGCACACAGCTGGGCCTGGCTTCTTGCTCTGCAGCCCATGGGCCCTTAGGGAATTCTCTGCTCCAAACTGACTCTTCCTTGCTTAGGAGGCTTCTTTCTATTCCCTCACCCACAGGTACACCCACTCTGCTGGCCCCGGGGTGTGCTTCTCTGTATATGTGTGCGTAGGTGGGGGTGGGTCTCCCGGATTCCAAGACTGGATGCTGAGCACACGCTGTGCCCCATGCATGGAGCCCCTGTGAGTCAGCCTGGACCGGCTCAGCTGTCCTTCCCAGAGCCTCACAGTCCTCCTGGCTGCTGCCGCCTGCAGATTCCCGGCGAATTGTGCTCCAGAGACCTGCCGGGCCCAGGCTGCGTCATTCCCACCCTCCCTGAGCCCGGGGACCAACCGGGCAAGGTTCCAGCTCTGGGAACTCCGCTGCTGCCTTTTTCCCTTCTTCGAAACTTCACTCTGTGATTCAATGAAACATCTCTTGCTTCCTGTCGCCTGCTTGGTTAAGCTGACCTTGCGTTAGAGGGCAGAGAGCATGGCACTGGAGTCCAGGTGCTGCTGGTCTGTTCTGCCTCCGATGTCCCGGGAGATGATGTGCACAACAGAGCAGAGCAGAAGGGAAGAGGGAGTGTGAGGGTCTGGTAGAAGAAGGGAGAGTGAGAATTGCCTTCGGACCCCTCATGACTCTCCCTAGCTACAAGGTTTATTCCTTTTTGAAGAATTCTCTAGAGTTCCTAGGGGCCCAAACTGGAACTTTCTACCGCCTCTCTGAGAAAAGTGTACATAGATGGCTGCTCTTGGACTCAACTGTTGTGGATCAGAACTCACCTCTTGCCCTAGGGAAGCCTTCTCCCTGGAAGAGCTAACAAATTGTGGGTCCCTTTCCAACCCTTCCCCGAGGCAGAAGGCTACTGCACCACCACTGGGAGGGGCTCTACCACTAGAGGGCGCACATCCCCAATGCGACTAAAAAAAAACAAAACCCAGTTTTACCCCAGGTGAATTCAAGTACAGCCTTTATTGAGTATTTTTTATGCTTTAGGTGCTGTATTAATTCCTTCAATACCTCTGAGACAGTGGTATTATTCCCAACAGTGCTGTTATTCCCGCTCAACACTGAGATTCAGAAAAGCAACATGACCCAGCTGCCAGTGACAGAGGTGGGACAGACATCCATGATCAGCCAGGATCAGGCCCAGGCTCAGAGTGGAGGCTCAGTGGCTCCCAGAGTCAGCTGACACATTGAGGGGTAGTGTGGTTGGAATGCCTCAACCCACAGAATCAGAGTCCCCCAAGCAGATGGGTGCAGAGAGCATTCAGCATGCACTTTTAGTAATTGCAGTGGCAGGGCAAGTCTGTGGAGCTTTCACCCAGCACCAACATGGTGTCACGTGCTCTGCATATGTGATGTCAGTTAACAGAGTGGTACCTCTGTCTACAGGGGATCACCTTCTGATACCAAAATCAGTGGATGCTCAAGTCCCTTGTATAAAATGGCTCCTCTGTATTTGCATAAGATGTGTGCATACCCTTTCATTTTCACTCATTTCTCAATGACTCATAATGCCTATTTAGTGGGGATACGATGTCCATAGATGCTATACTGTATTGTTTGGGGAACAGGGACAAGAAAAAACGTCTGTACATGCTCAGGGCCGATGTCAATTTTCTTTTTAATTTCCTGAATATTTTAATCTGCAGATGGGTGAGTGTGCAGAAGCAGAACCCTTGGGTTCAGGGGCCTGGTGAGTGAGTTTGCAGCAACTTGACTGATGGACTCAGGTTCTAGAGTTGTGGAGGTCATCTTGGGAGGATTGAGGGGCTATGGGCCCCAATCCCCAGGAGGGTCTCCTTTGTACAGGTTCTGCCTAGAGGTCCACTGCTCCTTCACAGACGTCCAATCCCTGGATTGTCTAACTTTTCCTGTGATCCGGGGATGATTCCCTGTAGCTGCAGTGTACTTCTGACTCCCTGCAGTAGCAAACTGTCACCGGGTGGATGGGGTTGATGCTGGCACAAGCACTCGGGGGACCAACACTAAGCAAGTTCACACCAAAGGCTTACAAGGATCCTGAGAGGCATATGCTCTTGTGCTTTTTAAATGAATCGGAGACAGGTTGAGTGGGTGCCCACAGGCGCACAAGTTCCTATAGCTATTAAGTGAGTGCTGGATTGTACCCTGGTCAAACAGTGTTATCTTTGTCCAGGAGTCCCTGGAGCAGACTGTGAGATTGGTCCCAACACACATTTAGGATCCATGCCCATGGGTAGATCTTCTCACTTTGCCTTTCATCTTGCTTTGTTCGATGGGACATTAGCAAGTCTGGTGCAATCAGAGACTTAAAAAGTGTTCTGCTGGAATTCTTTTCAGAAGTACAATAAAAAGAGTTCGGATTATTCTGTTAAAGGAGAGACGAGGGAAAAGAATGGAGAGAGCCCTTAGCTACCCACCACCTTAGTGAAAATAGCAGCTACAGGAGTTCAGAGTCCGAGTTTTTGGGTGCTGCAGCCTCGGCAGATACCACAGGAGCAGAACCAGCTGAGCCTATCTTGTTGCTGTCTTCAGACACTGAGTTGTGGGTGATTTGCTATGGGGCAGCAGGAGACATCTAGCCAGTCCCTTCTGGGGTCTCAGGAAGGCTGGGGTAGGATTGGAACTCAGGCTGCTTTTTAGCTCCTTGCTCTGGAAAGAAGGAAGCCAAGTTTCTATGAACTTGGCATAGTTCCCTAGGATTCCTTCTTGAGCAGAAACAAAGGACTTGAGGGCTTGGTGGATGGGGGAAGGGGAGGGGGGAAGGGGAAGGGAAAGGAAAGTAAGAGAAGAGAGATAGAGAGGGATGGCAGGAGGAGAGAGAGAGAGAGAGAGAGAGAGAGAGAGAGAGAGAGAGAGAGAATAAGTCAGAGGTTTCATCCATGTCTTTTCTGCTCAGTCCAATTTCTCTTCCAATTTTTCTTTCCACTCAATAAACTATGTGACCAGTTGCCAGGCTGTAGAATGTGGTGCCCCCATTTCACTTAAGACAAATTCTAGGTGTGAATGTGTTCAATTATCTTATAAAAATGTTGACTCCATTTATATTCTCTACAACACTATGAGAGAAAACAATGTGTTTGTTCGCTCATAACCTCATAACAGCCTTCTAAATGTTTCCTGTGTGGTGAGGAATGAAATGAAATGTCTTCTTGGTTTGTTTGTTTTTTCAAGACAGGTTTCTCTGTTGTAACTCTGGCTATCGTGGAACTCATTCTGTAGACCAGACTGGCCCCAAACTCAAGAGATCTACCTGCCTCTGCCTCCCAAGAGCTGAGATTAAAGGTGTGCAGCACCACCACCCAGCTATGTCTTCTTGTTTAAATATGGAGCTAAAAAAACCCCTTTATATTTATATATATTTTGTGTGTGTGTGTGTGTGTGTGTGTGTGCGCGCGCTGTCGCGCGCGCGGGCGGCGCATTTTATGATGACCAATGAGGTGGGACTTCCCACATAGTCATTGAATTTAAATTCCATTTCATGTCATGGCTCCACATAGAGCCATGGCCTTGGGATTACATCTCTTTTAACAACCGTTTGGAGCTCAGCAAAGCTTCTAAGACATACAAGTGGGTGAGCAAGAGAATGAATGAAGAGGGACCCTGAACCTGTGCTCTGAGAGATGATAGTGAAGCCCCTCCCCCAATTTCATGACTCACAAGTGAGTACCTTGGGCAATACCTTAGTTAGGGTTTCCATTGCCCTGATGAAACACCACAAACAAAAACAACTTTGGGAGGAAAGAGTATATTTCAGCTTACAGCTCTCAGGTCACAGGTCATGACTGGGGAAGTCAGGGCAAGAACTAAAAACAGAAGCTGTGGAGGGGTGCTGCTTACTGCTTGCTCCTCATGGCTTGCTCAGCCTGCTCTCTTATTTTCTTTCTTTCTTTTATTCGTTTTGTTTTTTGAGACAAGGTTTCTCTCTTGTTACTATGGCTGTCCTGTAAATCACTCTGTAGACTAGGCTGGTTCAAATTCACAAGAGATCCACCTGCTTCTG
>JAMJFZ010001437.1:0-79812 GCA_026225945.1 Cricetomys ansorgei
ATACTCAGACATCTCAAAGACACCTGGAACTCCTGCAGAGCATCCTGCTATCCTGCAAGAATTTGACTATCCTATAGGGATCTGAGACTTCTGCATGCATCTAGGCATCCCATAGACACCTGGACATCAATAGGCACCCGTATTTTACATGGGTACTGGACACCCATGTAAAATACATGGTATGGGACATGACAGAATGAGTACCTCATGAAGTCAGGCTCAAACACCTGCTGAACTCTGATGGTGTCAGCAATGCATGCAGATCTCTAATTGTCCTGGTCCACATGAGCATTCTGAGGTTTCTAAGACTCCCCTCCATAAAGGAAAGACTCAACCCCAAATATGTAATATTCTTCAACTGGGACATCTTGCTGTTGCTAAGGATCAGGGTGATCCCAAGGTTTGGAAGAGCTTTTAGGGACAGGACTTGCTTGAGCTCAGGGTTGTTGCTCACTCCCCTACCCTCATCACTGTCTGTCCTGCTGCCTCATCCTTGGTGCTCGCAACCTGTGGTGATACCACAGTCCGTGCTCTTCTCCATCCCATCAGGGAGAGCAATAGAGTAGCAGCCACATGAGTGGCGGTATTGGCCTGGCAGGCAGTGAAGAGGCCAGGAGGATCTGTTGGCGACCAGAGGACAGGTCTCTTGTATGGATACTCAGTCCAGGAAACGAGACATTCTTCAGCTGGGATAGCCTGTTGTTGCTCAGGAGCAGGGCGATCCTGTGGCTTGGCTGTGAGTCTGGGTGCAGGAACTGGTTGAGCTACAGACTGCTGCATCCCACCCTGCTCTCATCACTGTCGTGCTGCCTGGCCTTTGTGCCTACAGCCCATGGGCAGCGCTGCAGCACATGCTCTCCCCCACCCCATGAGGCAGAGCAATACATATGGTGGCCATGGCCACAGGAGCTGCAGTACTGGCCCGGAGGGCAGTGAAGAGGCCAGGAGGGCCTGGTGGCAGCCTGAGTACCAATCACTTGTCAGCCCTCATTGTGCACCCATGCTGACACCCGCTCCAGCTAGGAGTGGTGGTCCTCGCTGCCATTTCTCTGTCTGCCTCTGCAGCCCCAGCCTGGTGGGTAGCCATAAGGTGTGGCCAGATTGTGGCCTCATCAGCTTCCCGTCATCTTGAGCATGCTCCAATCCCTCTTGGGACATTTAATCCTAGCTCCCTCATCCTCTATCCTGTTTGCACCACACAGCGACTGTGTCTCCAGTTCAGTGTCCTCCATGCACGCAGGCCAAGCCTGGGGGCTTGCTCATCTGCTATCCTTCCTCTCCACTCATAGCCACCTGATTTTCCAGGTGATTTTCCAATCACTTTTAATTCACAAAGTTCTTCCCACCAGTCCAGGCACCACAGTGTAGTTCTTCCCAGTCCACAAATACGTGAGGAACCAGGGGTGACCTGAGCAGAGGTGGCAGGGCAGTGGCCAGAGCTCTGTTGGAGTCTGTCTACTGACCTGTTGGCATCTTGAGTCCTGTCCAAGGCTCTGTTTTCCTATATTAAACTCCCTCATGGCCTGCCTTCTCCATTTTTCAGATAGCACCTGTGGGGTGAGTGGGAACCCCAGCCTCTTGGGTAGAGATGGTGTCCAGCAGTCCTACTCCTGGTCTCTCTGTGAGGTGCTGCTCCACTCCTCCATTTCTGACTCTCTTTCCAGCTCATTTCTCCATGCCACGCTCTGAACCCACAGGCCGAGTGAGATCCCTGCCTTGTGGGGAGCAATGGGGCACAATGGGCCTGCCCAGTGGAGGTGCTGCTCCACCAGACTCCATGCCTGGCTTCCCTCCTCCATGCTGTGGGTCAAACCTCGCTCATTCTGCCATGCTTCCTCTCTCAACTCATGGTCAGCGGATCTTCTCGATCCGTCACCACTCTGCATCTTTCCAACCACTCCCAATCCTCGATGGACTCAGTGCCAGTGTAGCATCTCCTGTCCCACAAACATGTGAGGAGGTGGGGCGCCTTGAGTTGATGTGGTGGGCAGTAGCTGTTGTAATCTGTCTGCTGCTCTGCTGCCATCTCGAATCTCCTAGTGATTCACTCTTGCAATGACACGTTATGTGAAAGACTGAAGTAACGGTCACAACTCCGTGTTGTCTGATAAATGACACTTGACCCTTGGTTTCTGGAAAATTCTGTCTGGTTTCTCAGCTATGACACTGCTTTATATTCTTGCTTCTGTTGATAAGCGAGTGCTATTTTGCTCATCTCTTCAGTGTGGCTTCCCTTCGGCTCAGAGCCTGAGCTTTCTAGGAGCTGATGTGTTGTTTCACACTTAACTCTGAGGACTCAGACTGAACACAGGAAAGAAGGGGAGAAGGAACAGAAGAGAAGGTCTGATTCCTGGCCCTCCCTCCAGCCTCTACCCACAACATGCACAGCTATGGCATCTCTGGTACAGTCCTGATCTCAAGGGCCAGTTCTGCTTTGATGCCCCTGAGTTCTAAGCTGGCCTTCCCAGCCCTGGGTATCCAGTGTATTGGACCCTCTGTGTGTGCTGTCTGGTTCCAGTAACCAGGATTTACCTTATCCAGTGAATGAGTTCATACCCCACCTCACACAATTCTACTTTATCCCAAACCCATGGGCTCACCTGAGCAGATGCCTTACCTCACTGCATTCAGGAGTTCACTGAACCCAGAAATTTTGTGTCTCAACCCCCACCACTAGCCCCTGGTCCTCTGGACCTTGGTGCTGATGTACAGCTCTGGGTTTTCAATGTCAGCAACTCTGGCAAGGTCAGGCCTGGCCAACTTAGGCGTCTTCATTGTAGTTCTGTGTTTTGTTAATGGTGTGGCTTGGGTAACCTGGCTTCTCTCTCACAGGTACAATTTCCTCATCTACCAATAAGAGGATAACAAACCTAGCTTGTTGGGTAAAGTGAAGGCTGAAGTGAAAGGTTGATTTGCTTGAGTTACCTAACCCTGGCTCCTTAGGGCCACAGCAGGGCCAGGGGCAAACCTTTGATGGGATCAGGGGAGGAGTGGGGTAGATGGAGAGGAAGAACACATGCAGGTAGCATGGGCAGTGAGCAGACAAACTGAAACAAACTCATCATTTTAGCAACTGGTCCACCACAGATGTGCAGGTTGGAACACCTGTGCAGTATCTGGAAGGGAGGTATGTAGGAAAGATGAGTTACCTCTTGATTCAAGGGCATTACTGGTGTGTACTGCCAACTGTTAGTAAACACAGGCTTTCATTTTTAAAAAGATGTAATATTTAGTATTTATCAGATTAAAAAAATTGGGGAGAGATGTGTTACGCTATCCACCACCAAAGTCAGCATAGGCAGTTGAGTTGCTGTGTTGGGAGAGATGTGTTGTGGCCACTGTCATGTGGAATTCCCATCACTCAGATGCAGAACCTCTAAATGAACTCAGCCATACACTTCAGAGTAAAGTCTAGCAAAATAATATAAGTGCTCTCTCTCTCTCTCTCTCTCTCTCTCTCTCTCTCTCTCTGTCACATCAACATCAGGTATCTTCCTTGATTAATTGCTACCTTCTCTTTTGGGACACGGGTCTTTTTTAAAGATCCTGGATCTCAACGACTTGGCTAGGCTGGTTGGCCAATGAGTTCTAGGGATCCTAGACTATTACCCCTGCTGAACACTCACCGCCACACCTCCGCCTGTTTGCAGACCTGAGACTTCTCTTCATGCCTTTCCGTCCTACTTATAGCTGGCTTCCCTTCCCCAACTTCCTGCTTGCGAAGTCTCTATTCCAGGTAGGCAGTCCCCATCCAAGTACACATGCTTGGTACTCAGGTTCTATCACTTTTTCATTTCTACATTTTACTAAACCCACTGATCTCAGCTTTGCTCCTGGTGTAGACCTGGTGGAACAATGCTAGCTTGGGAAAGAGGAGAATATGGGTAAAAGAGAGCCACACTCAGTGTGGATGAGAGAAATGTTGCATATCTTCTCACTTCTACAAAGGAAGGTTTGGCTCCTCTTGGCAGGTTGCTGGCTCCCCCAACTCCTGGCTGCTGTCCTCAAGATGCTAACGGTGGTAAAGATGCTTGCCAAGTGAGCCCCACATCCCCAGATGCACGGAAATTAGTCCTCTCATCACTGCTGGCTGGTCCAACCAAAAGCAAAGCATGAACAGTGATACTGGTGGGAGAAAACTCACAGTCCCTTGAAATCCTGCAAGTCTAAGTGCCACAAAGTTATCAGATGAATTAAAGGGCCAAAATGGGCTGGGAGATAGCTTAGCCAGTAAATTGTACAAGACCTGAGTTTGATGTAACAATTCTGGTTGTGTGTTTGTAAGTAATCCCAGTGTAAGTAATTCCCAGTGCTGGGAAGGTAGAGGCAGGAGGATTATGGACTGTGGCTGGTCAGCTAGTGAAGCCTAATTGATGACCTTCAGACCAACATGAGATCTTGTGTCAAATGAGGTGGACCATGTTCCTAAGGAGACATCTGAGGTTCTCTGTACCCCACACATGCACACACATGCATCTGCACATCCCTGCTGAGCACAGCATGCCCCATTTAGATTTTCAAGAGGCAGGTCTGCTATCAAACCTTTATTTCAGAAACATCTGTTGGAGAGGCCCATTCAAGGGGCCAGAGGAGACATGATTTAAAGACATGAATAACCTTGTTTTTGTGTCCAGAATGAGAAGGAAGGGGAGAAAAGGAAAGCTGTATTTGGAAGGTAGTAAATGGTTCAAAGAACAGAGACTTTTGGCTGTGGCTGGAGTTTAGTTGGTAGAGTGTTTGCACAGCAGACATGAAACCCAGTTTGTTCTGCAGCATTGTACAAACTGGGTATGGTAGGCCAGGCATGTAATTCCAGCACTTGGGAAATGGAGACAAGAGAATCAGAAGTGCAAGGTCATCCTTGGCTACCTAATGAGTTTGAGACTAGCCTGGCCTATATAAAAGTCTGTCTAAAAAAAATAAACATTAATTAAAAAAAAAAAACAAACACAAACCAAAATGCTAACAAACAGAAACAGCAGCAGCAACAAATAGAGACTTTAGTGCAGTGGTTCTTAGCCTGTGGTTTGAGACCCCTATGGGGGATCAAACAACCTTTTCACAGGGGTCACCTAAAGCTGCATATCAGATATTTACATTACAATTCATAACAGAAGCAAAATTACAGTTATGAAGTAACAACGAAAATAATCTTATGGCTGGGGTCGCCACAGCATGAGAAACTGTATTAAAGGGTCGCCGTGTTAGGAAGGCTGAGAGCCACTGATTTAAAGCACAGGGACATCATTCAAATTTAGAGCTCTCTACTTGCATGACCTGTATGACCTTGGTCACATTAGTTAGTCACAATAGATGTTGCTCATGCTTTGTGCCTGGTGGTTAGCTCTCTCCATTCCTCATTGGTCCTGGAGACTTCTGACAACCATCTGTGCTTTGGGGGCAAGTCATAGGTCCATGAGCATTAGGAGTTGCTGCTTCTGTGGAGGATAAACCCTCAGCTCCCTCAGCCCTCGGGTGTGATTGGTGGCTGAGGCAGGCTCATAGATCCCCAGATAGCCTCAACAGATAGTTGTATGTACACAGACAGGTGGATGTGCAGCAGAGAGGTGTATGTGCATAGTAATGGGGTGCTTTCTAACACCCCTTTTCATGAGCTTCTTTTCTGCATTCATTGTCTCTCCTCACCCCGACTGGTGCTTTCTGGGAAGATACTACAACTAAACCGCCTGCTTGAACTTGACTCCTTGCCTTAGCATCTTCTGGAAGGATCTGATACAAGGAAGTACATACATCTTGGGATTTTTGAGTGTTAAATGGGAAGGCAGATAATCCGATTAAGAAAAAATAAAGTGTGCAGAGAGCCTCATCTATCAGGGACTGGGGTAGGTATGGGGCTCTGTCCTGCCTCTGTCTTTCTGTAACCTTCTCAAGAGCCATCAAACATAGTGAGGCCATCTTCTCTCAATTTCCCTTCCTGATTTCCCTAGAACTACTGGTGTCCTGTCCACTGTGCATTGACGTCCTTGTCCTGTGGAGTAGGCAGGGGCTATCTGCAGGGTGGTCTCCCTCACTGGCTGGATCCCGAGCCTCAGCAGGAGTGGAACTTCCATGCCCATGGGGGTAGAAGTGGAGCCTCTGGGAGTTCTTTTTGGGGCTAAACAGACTCAAGGACTAATTAGCTAATGCCTGTGGAGTGCCTAGGAATGTCAAGTACCGAGTGTGAAGTGCAGTCATTGAGATGGCTTCCCCTCTTTAAGCCTTCCATGAGAGATTCGTCGATTACCACGTGCAGAGGAGCGGCTGCTGCATCTCCAGTTGGGGCTCTCAACCAGACAAATATTTACGGTCCACATCAGGCACTGAGGGCCCCACAGCTTCCAGAGGCTGTGCTCACAGCTGTCTCCCAGCTACAGCATACACTGGCTTGGGAAGTACTGTGGCATGATGGTTCTTCCAAGGTGTCCATTTGGGAGCTGTGCCATCCAGCATCCTCAGCCTCAGGTCATCTTGTTCTCCAGCTTATGTGACCATGGCTAGAGGTCACACAGGAGTCTGGAGTGTGTTCCCTTCCAAGGCCTTCTCCTATCGAGACTGGCATGGCAATCTTTACTCATCATCTGTCTTAGTTAAGGTTTCTCCTGCTGTGATAAAACACCATGACCAAAAACAACTTGGGGGAAGAAATGGTTAATTTCTTCTTACAACTCTCAGGTCATTTTCCGTCAGTGAGGGAAGTCAGGGCAGGAATTCCAGGCAGGAGCCTGGAGGCAGGAACTGAAGCAGAGGCCGTGGAGAACACTGTTTACTGGCTTGCCCCTCATGCTCAGCCTCTCTTTTACTACTCAGACCCACCCGTCCAGTGGTGGTGCCCCTCATGTCAAGCAC
The DNA here is from genome assembly GCA_026225945.1 of Cricetomys ansorgei. Lineage (NCBI taxonomy): Eukaryota > Metazoa > Chordata > Mammalia > Rodentia > Nesomyidae > Cricetomys > Cricetomys ansorgei. The sequence goes on from JAMJFZ010001437.1 coordinate 6,847, forward strand.
ATTTGCCTGCAGCTCAATCTTATGAAGGCCTTTCTCAATCGAGAGTCCCTTTTCCCAAATGACTCTGGATGGTGTCAAGTTGATATAAAACTAAACAGGATGCCACCCTGGTGTCCAGATACCTCCCAAGCTGTACTCATTCTGATGTCCATGTCCTTCTCTTTCCCACCCCATTGCCACTGCCCTGGCTCTGGCTGCTGGCCACTCTCTGATCTGTTGCTTTCATCTCCTGGACCACTCTCCTAGCCTCCAGTGGGCTCCTCACACAGCCTGTGGAAGCTCGTTTGAAACCTATTCCCAGAATCCTTCTCTTAATGAACATCCTATCAGCTTCCTATGGCTTACAGAATAGAACCTAAACCCTTAATCTGCCCCCAAACCATCATGACTTGGTACTATTGGACCACTTTTATCTTACCTCCATCTCCTCTACTATGTCCCAGTGCTTTAGCAGCTCGAACTGATTCCAAGTTCAAGACCACTGCCCCAGTGGATCTTCTCAGCCCACTGGACTAGTCCCGACTCACTTCCTATCTCCACACGTTTAAAAAACAGATGACTTGTTTCTCTCTCCAGAGCAATCTGATCCATGTTGTGGGAGAGGTTCCGGCTTGATGATGAAACAAGGAGCTGGCCTCCTGCCTCCTGTGTTGATGCTGTCTGTGGTAGAGATGTTTCTGACAGCTTAGTGGGACTGTAATGTAGCTTCCCACATCAGCATCAGAGAGGCTTACATACAGCCCCAGGTTTCCTGCTGTCTGGCTGTTAGTGTAACTAAGGATGGGAAGGAGAGTTTGTCTTTTCTCATGTCTTTCACAGAACTCCTTGCACCTAATATTTTAACCCAGTGTCAGCAAACATTAGTTGTTCAATACTTGCAGAAGAAACATAAGCTTATGTCTTCTGAGATCGCTATGTATGTTATGAAGATGGGCTATTTTAAGCTAGGTTCATGAGATGTCATAGCCAGTATGGGATTCTGTGGAATCAGTGTTCATGTGAAGTGCCCCACAGTCCCTTCCCCATCCCTGGCTCTCCAGGTTGCAGCTCCTGGAACTGTTCACCTCTGAAAAGGCTTGGCCAGGAGAGCAGGGTGTGAAGACTGAGGTTCCATTCGGACAGATAGGAATTCAGACAGGGGACATTTCCTTGGCTACTTGGGGCTTAGAGAGATGGGGGATCTAAAGCTCTGCTGGGTTGGGTGGCAGGGGCAGTGAGGAGGATGGTGCCAGTAGGCTCTGTAGGAGCACATCCTTCACCTGTGGGAAGGAGGCAGCGTGGTGTTAGCCGATGTTATGTAGCAGGACGGCTGATAGCACTGGATCCATTGTGGGTTGTCCCTTCCTCTAAGAAACCACAATGTGAGGTATCCTTATCTGTCCAGAGTTTGGAACCCTGCTTTGCCTGATGCCAGGGTTGTATAGGACAGAGCTACTAGAAATGGGAGTCTTAGGATCCTATCAGCTCTGGGATAAAAAAAGATAAAAGACCTCTTGTCATATATGGCCTTCTGGTCAGTTTTGTTTGACCTGCCAGTGTTTATAAGAAGCTAAGCTAACATTTTAAAATGATGACTTTGAAGACAAGTTCACGTTTGGTTTCTTTTAAGGAGTAAAGGGGGAGGGGAAAGGAAGAGGAAGAGGAGAAACTGGGCTTCTTCTAAGACAACAAATGGGGAATTGGGGTTAGCAGTGACTGTTGCTGTGGACAGAGGGGTGTCATCAATGGATCATTGCAATCACCTGGCTTCTGTCATTTCTGTCCTGACCTGTGGCCTGGCCTTAGGTCATAGCCGAGGAAAAGATCCTGCCACAGTGGAGAACCTTCATGACTAAGAAACGAGGCCAGAATGATGCTATCCAGCTGTGTGTATTCATGTGGTAGAATGTTAGAGTTGGCAAAGCTCCTGCTGGAATTTCCTCCTGTCTTTCCTAATGGCAGACTTAGATTGGGATCCTGGAGCTGAATAGAGATGTACCCCAGGGGCTTTCATGAGTTGGTGGCGCTGGAGACCAAGCCCCAGATCTCTTCACCCGTGACCAGGAGTCTTTCTGGCTACAAGAGTGTCTGTCCCCCTTCCTTTTGTATCTCATTCGTGGCCATCAGCTCTCTTGTAGACCGGGAGAGACTATGATGAGAAGGGCTGGGGAAGAAAGGGGAGGGGAGAGGCTCAGGGCTGCTCAGGATAAAGGCTGAATGGAGGGGCGTTCAAAAGCCACTGGGCACTGAGCGAATTAAGCCATGCCTGTCTCCGTTGCCCGGGTACTCTTTATGCACCACATAATGCTATTGTTCAGCCTCTGAACCCCGGGCCAGAATCCTCAGTCTGTGCAGGTAGCAGCCAGAGCCAGTTCAGCAGTAAGAGAGGGAATGGGAAAGGATGGAATATTTCAGTTTAAAAACAGTAGCTGTATAATAGAACCAGGCTGGTTTGTTTCTGGGCCCCGCTGTCCCTTCTCCCACCTCAAAGTAGCAGCGTGAATCAGTTCACTGCGGCAATGGTCCAGGCTATGTGACTTGCATTCCTATCAGCTACCTGATTGCAGTCCCTGGATGTGTGAGGCACAGGATGTGCCTGGCATACCAAACCACTTTCCTGGTGCTGCAGCTCCTGGTAGTGAAGGCAGAGCAGGACGTCTTCCAAGGCCAGCACTGACCTTTATCTTGCCCAAGTCTCTGTGACAGTCCAAAATCCTGAATCCACCTTTAATAGGGTCCTAGTCTGTCTCAAAGATGCCCCCAAAAGTCCCTACTATTCCCAACAGACAAAGGCTTGAAAGGGGATGAATTGCACACAGACTAGATGCTGCTGTTACTAATATATTATTCCGACACACAATGAACTGCAAAATTTTCTCGAATTAAAGAGCTTGGCATGGTTCCAGCAGAGTTTCGTCCTGTACAAATCCTGCTCTTCCTGAAAATCTAGGGATAGTGGGCTACCCCCTACCATAATGCCAAGGTGCTTGGTGCTTGGGGATGACACCTACTGAGAGGATGCATCTACCCAGCTGAGGTCCAGCTCAGGGCCAGTGGGACTACAGCATGCTTGTGTTGGGGGTTGGGGAGAGGCTTGCGAAACCTCCCAGCACAGCACTCAGAACAACAATCCTTCAAAAAAAAAATGGTGGCGCTTATCCTTTGCTGACAAAAGACTGACTGGAGCTCTCCCTGGAGGTGGGAATAAAGCATACACTGCCTTTTATCTCCCCTTCGCTTTGAGAGGGGAGCCGGCTGGTGCAGAGCATGGTGGGGAGCCATAGAGAAGGCACTCTGGAATGAAAAGTGTAATCTCTCGTCCCCCCCAAACCAGGAGGAGGGGTGGCTTTCATCCCCCCTCCCCTCCCCCTCCCGCGCCACCTCGTGCCACAAGGCTCTCCATCCTGGAGGCATCTGAAAGGAAGTGAGAGCTTGGAAGGATGCTATACAATGCAGCACTATATTGCCTCTCCCCAGGAGCCCAGAACAGGCCAGGGGCACACGGCAGCTAACTTTGAAACCAAGCCTCCAATCAGCGATTTAAATAAGAAATATAATCTCATTGAACTGTCGCTGGGAGACACTTCCATTTACAAGGCACTTGAAGAAAGTCTCCAAGCCTCCAGTTTATCAGAACAGCCAGCTTTGGAATGTTTCTCTGCAAGGGAGGTGCTGGGGAGGGGGTGGAGAGCTGAAGTGGCTGTTAGGAAGCTGCAGGCAGCTCGAGTAGGGTGGGACATGTGCTGGCCTTCTGTATGAAAGAGGTGGGTGAGATCTCAGGCAGGAGATGCTCTGAGAAGTCACTGTGGAGGGAGGGTCTCACAGTCTCTCCTATCACCATTTTGGGGACATTGTCCTGAGCACCTGCTACTTTCCTCATCATAGACTTCTGTATTTTTGAGGCCAAGTGACTAGAAAGACTCAGAGAGCCAAGTTTCCCTAACGAGAGCAGGCTGGCAAGGAGAGGGATGTGTGGTGGACCGGATCGAGCCTTCCATCTGGGTTCAGCAATCTGCCTCCAGTCCTTGCCTTGTCTGTCTTGGGGGAATTCTGGTCACAGCTTTGTCAGGAGCCAATAGCCATAGTAGGAGTCCTGAGGAAAATTTCTTGCTGTTTTAATCCATGTGCAGAAACTCATTTACAACCTCAGTTTCCCCATCTGCAAAAAGCCAGCTGAAGTAAAGGACAGACCATGCCAGACAGGCAGGCTCTGCCCATCTGGAGGTTTTTACTATGGAGAAGATGTGGTCCTCACTCATGACTCATGGCTGTCTCTGGCTACCAGCTTTTTCCCATCTTGCCCCACCCTGTTCTACCCAATCCTGTCATCACATCCACTTTAAAATTCGAGGTGTTGATGTCTGTCCTGTGAGGGGTGGGGGATAAGGTGTCAGTGTGAGTTGGAAGGCTGCCTGGAGGAGGTGTCTGAGAAGTAGGGAAGCTGTGATGCGCAAAGAGAGGTGAGGGACAAGTTGAAAAGTCTCTTAGGAGGAAGGAGTAGAGAGAGGTTGGGAGGGCAGCCTACAGAGGTGGGAGTCAAGCTGTTAGACCGCCAGAAGAGAGCGCTGGGGGAAAGATGCAGGTTTCTTCTGTGGCTTTGTGTCACCTGAGTGCCACTGATCTGTGGAGGAAGAGGTAAGGTTGAGGCAGCTACAACCTGGACCCACAAAGTCCAGGCTTTAGTTCAGAGGAGAACGCAAGACAGGGCAGCAGGCGGTCTCCTAGGTAACACTCAGGGAGCTCTGCCACACCAGCCACTGGCTGTATTCCCTACTACCCATCCACAGCTCCCTGGACCCATTCCACAGATAGAGAAGGTGAGATCAGGCGTGCCTCTAAATGCGGCTGGAATCTTCTACTCAGGACAAGAAAGGGCGTACATTGGTGATTCTTGTGTTTCTTCTTGTTTTCTTGAGGGTTGTGGGACCCATCTCTTCTCTTCGGAACCCTTGTCACACCTTTGAGCAGGAAGCCTTGGCTTCATTTAGTATTTCCTCCCTCCAAAGAAAAGAGCCCAGGTGTGCCTCTGTGCCCCTCATCAGAGAGCATCAGGGGTGGAAAAGAAAGGTCTCAGTCCCGCACCCCACTGTGCCACGGAGGAGAGGCTCATTTAGCTGACTTCCATCATACTTCTGAAGCCACCCCTCATGGCCACCCCTCCACAGCCTGCTCACAGAGCAGGGCTCAGCCACAGGAACCAAAGGGTGCCACAGAGGGCAGCACTTAGCTGTGTCCACATAGTGATAACCACACCTCCCCAGTGGCCCACAGACAGATGTCTTTGTCATTGGTGGATGTGGAACCTGACACCAGAGAAGGTTTGTCTTGACTTACAGCATTTTGAAGGTGTTACAGCCACATGAAACCCAGACCTGTCCTAGCCTTTCTCTGCTTAGGCTGTGGGCGGACAGTGCAGGCACTTAGTAAGGAACAGGAGCTCGCAGTGTTGGTGCACCTGCGGCCTTTGCTCAGAGGAGGACAACCCTGCGCAAAGCCATCTGAGGACCTCAGTACAAGGAGAGCAGCTGGAAAGCTGTCCTCAGATGGCAGGACTCTGGGCTTCCTACTGCCTGGTACAGGAGCCCTGCCCTCTCTCACTTCACCAGTGCTATCAGTGGCTGCTTCACTGGTTCTCCCCACGAATCTTGAATCTGGAATACGAGCTTCTCTTCCATGTTGCTGTCTTTCTTCTGGGGGACCTACTCTTCTGCTTGTGTCTGGCCTCATTTTGCAGAGTTCTCTGCAGGGACCAGAGATTTTCCCAGAGTAGTCCTAGTCTGCTGCTGGCCCTTCTGCTGAGATCTTGGTTACATCTCTCAGGACATGGTTCATACTCCTGGTGTGATGACCATTCTCACTCCACGGTCTTGCCTTACCCTGCGCAGCAATGCCATCCTGCTCTTCTACCTACAGCTCTGTGTGCAGACTCAGCCTAAGTGGGTCTTTTTGGACGCTGTGGCCTAAACATCTTGGTCCTGGGAACCTGACTGGAGGGACAAGGAAATGAAGAAAGGACAGGCACGCAGACACGTGTACAGAGAAGCTGGGATCTGGAGTGCCATGCTTGCTCTGGTGGACCAGCTTCAGCTATGCAAAAACCTGGAAGCTCAGCATGTCTATTGTGTACAGCAGGAGAATGAGGGTTAGCCAGTCTCATTAGGAGCTCTCAGTGGGGCAGCTGTCCCAGGTTGTAGTCATCTGAGAGGAGGAAGTTTGATCATAAACACTCATATGTAGGCCAGAGGAAGGCTTTGTCATTTCTCTGAACCTCAGACAGAGCTTTGCCACTCCAACTGGTCTGAGGCACTGAGAGTCCTTGACAAGGGGGTACCCAAGTCAACAATACACATTCATGCAAGATTTCACCTCTTCTTTACAGCGTGGGTCACATGTGTGTTTGTGTATGTGTGTGTGTTCATGTATGTGTGTTGTATGTGTATGTGTACACATACCCGTGGGTGTGCATGTGGAAGCCTGAACATCCGGGCTTAAAGTAGACTCCAGTGCTGATCAGCCATGTGTCCCCCATCATTAGGTTCAGCCTTCTCCCTCAGCTTGTCACATTCAAGGCCAGATGATAGTAATTCGTTTACTATGACCTTGCAGGAGGGACTCTGGAGGTGAGGTTGATATAGCAGATTCAGTGTGTGGCCCAGGCTAGGTACAGAAGGGCATTTGAGACTTGACTGGAAGCTTTTCTGAGGCCAGGAAGTGGGAAGATTCTGAACCACAGGGCTGTGATGTGTGGAATCACAGGGAGAACAAAAGAGGAAGACAGGGCAGTCTCCTGTGCTTGTGGCCACAGGCTGAAGTCAGGCGCACAGACACTAGCATCTTTCTCATCTCAGTTAACTGTCAAAGTCAGAGCTGATGCTGGCGTTTTACAGGGTAGGGACTCTGTTGCCCGGGTTAGGGTTGGACTGTGGGTGGAGGCTGAGGTGAGGTGAAGAAAGCCCACTGCTTTCGTTGGAGACCTGCTATGGTGGGCAGATGCATTCACCTTTCTTAGTTGATGAGTACCAGCTTTGGTGTGCAGACCACCTCCAATTTCTGGCTGTATGACCATAAGCAGTATCTCCTTTGGTCGCCACAGAGAGAGGGAGCGTGACAACACCCAGTGCCCAGTGCTGGCTGCTGAGTGGAGCCTGCTACTTCATTTCTAGGTGAGGTTGTAGGCTGGGGAAGAACCCAGTGGAGTAGGCAGGGCTACCCAGTCACCAGGGGCAAGGAACAAATGGGCCCCTTCAGTGATTCGTGGGGTGGGGGATCTGCCCCCAGCAGACCGTGTACAGCAGGCAGCTTTTCTCTTACAGCCCTCGAGTTGCGTTTCTTAATTTAAAATGGGAAATTCCGTTTTTGGAACCTCATCAATCATTTTTGTGAGCTGGGTTCTGCGGAAAGCACGGAGAAACATTTAGATTTGCGGCTTGAACTGTTGAAAATGGGAAACAATTTAAATAATATTAACATTTTAACAGCCTCCACTCAGGGTTCTGTGAAATTAACTATTATCTCTTGGAGTGTTTGTTAAATTCAGCAGCGGGTAAGTGGCGGGTCTTGTGGGCAGTATTCAGGTTTGGGAGGTTCTTGCGGGAGTATTCAGGTTTGGGGACCCTGTGTGAGGTCTCTCAGGGTTAGTGTCCCTGAGGCCGGCTGGCGGTACCAACAATCCCATGTTCTCTACAACAGGAGCATCTCCCTGTGGTGGAGACTGTGGATCCAGTCTGAGTGTTAAGACTCAGTACTGATCATACATGTGGACTCTGCCCTTGAGGGCCCCCAATGGTGGGGGAGGTGACCAGAAAAGTACATGGTGATGCTGGACATGGACTACATATGAGGAAGGAGGGCTGGGACCTGTGGAGAGAGAATCAGAGGGACTTTCTGGAGGAGGTGGTACCTGAAAGGATCCTTGGCACCGGGCAGCCACGGAATGAGGGACAGCTCACCTCCTTTGAGAACCAAGGGGAGAGGTCTGCAGATGATGCCAGGTAGGGGATGATTAGTTGCTCAGGACTGCACCATTCCTACTGTGTCAGTCTAAGCATTGGTTATACTCACAGGTTCACAGGTATAAGAATGGCCAGGGCAGACACTTGCCAGGCAGTGTAGTGGCCCCGGGGTGATGATAAGCCTGGACAAGCAAAGACTGTGGAGAAGAACGAGGTTTATTGCTAGTGCTGGAATGACTTCTCCCACTGGGAGAACTGGGCTCTGTGGACGGATGTTGTGTGGTGCTGGGGCTGTCAGCTTGTGTATCCTGACATATTTTTTTCTTTGTCCCTCAGCAGTCATAGAGTAAGCCAGCCATGCGTGAGATGGTGGCCTTCCCCTCATCTGAATGGTAAGCAGATACTGGGTGACAGGTGTGTCAAGGCTTTGTGTGATGAGACTCCTGCATGGAATGTTAACTCAGCCCAGTCTTGGGTGGACATGGCTCTTCAGGGATGCTGCTAAACCCCTCGCCCACAGCGCATCACATCTGCACTTGGTTCCTGAGGTCAAGCGAGGTCATAAGGATGGGGATCAGTGGTGTCCTTGCAAGAAGAGGAGAGACTTAGACACGTCATAAAAGGCCACGTGAGAATGCAGCAAGAAGGCAGTTGTCTCTAAGCTGGGGAGATCTTAGAATCTAACCACCAGTCCCCTTGATCTCCGTCTAATAGCCATCAGGCAGGAGCCTGGAGGAGGTGGCTTGTGAGACAAGGTGCAGAAGAATGAAGAGGGCCTGGTAGGAAGCGGGGAAAGAGTGGAGAAGGAGTGGTATAGACAAAGACAGGTGTTAATGGGGTGGTGGTTTGGGGGCACTGGATCGAATTCCACATGTTGAGACAACAGGGAAGGAAGGGAATATGAAGGAGAAAGGCTGGGCACAAGTGGGGTCCACCAGTGTGATGAGACCCTTCTGCATCTTGCAGAAGGAAGGAGACTTCCACCTCCCAGTGGACTCTGTGGTCAGTGACCGGTAACTCTGACCTTAGGCAAGTCATTTAACCTCTCCCCAAGCCACAGCTCTCTCATTTGTAAAATGGGATGAGCGACCTTTGCCCTGTCCATCTTTTCTCGCCAGTTTTTTTGTAGGCTCAATGAGGCAATTGCTTGGTCTGGTGAAGTCGCCACAGTGGCGCTGAGGAGACCACAGGTGTTGACTGTAGAGCCACCCAGACTCCCATTGGAGAGGCACGGAGTCAACTGGAGTCTCGAAGGCTGTTGGGGAACTGCTGATCTCTGAAGCTTGTCACCGAGATCTGCTTTTCTTTTATACCACTGTGGGCTTCGTGAAAGAAGGGGAGTCTTTGATATGTCTAAATATTCCACTCCTGCCAGGATGGGGGGAGTCTGAGGCAGAGCTGTTATTAAGTTTGAGTCTTTGAGGATCAGAAGCTGTCCTGCATAAACAGCTCCTGTATGCCTCCTGTATGCTGGCGCTGCGGGCTTGGAGAGTACCAGTGATCCAAGCCTGCCTTGAGCATCAGTGGCATGGGCGGGGGAGGCAGGAGGACTGGCTTTCTCTCCCTAAACTGTATCCCTTTGCTGGGTGACCAGTGACTAGTCACCTGCTTTTTCTGAGCCAAAAAAAAAGACAATATGGTTCCTACTGATAATGCACTACTACTTTTATGAGCAGGAAAAGAAAGAAGCTGTGTCATTAAGACTTGGTGCATCCAAGCACAGGATGCTGACCCCCTCTTCCCTGCAATGGGGTGATGATGCTAGGGGCTCATCTGTCTGGAAGATGCTCTAGGATGTGAGTAGCTTTTGCCTCCAAACCATTTGCCTCCAGATTACTAGCACTACTCCAGGCCTAAAGTCAGATCTTTGGCATTAGCCTGGGACCTTCTTCAGCAACCCCCAGGGAGATGAACATAGGTAGCTCAGCACTGGTCCACAGACCTACATCTGTGGATCTGTAGAATGGGATCCATGGCGACAGTTAGGGCACATACATGGTCCAGGCCATTCCTCTTTGGGCTTCTAGGCCCAGAATCTCTTGTCCATGAGCCATGGAAGTGGTGGCCAAACTCTGACTTTGGAACACAGCTAGCCAGGGATTTGTCTTTCAGATCAACCGCACCTTGACTGCTTGCTATATCACTGGCTCTCAGACCTCCTAGACATTAATTTGGATGGCTGGCCTTTGGACTTTGCACCACTGACTTCATTAAACTTACTTGTGAATGGTCACCATGCTTCACTGGTAGAGAGCCTCAAAATGTCATCTGACTATGGCTGTGGTTTAGGGGATCTAACAAGGTCTATGAAAGGTCAAGCTGGGTGATAACTTTAACCAGGCCCTGTGCCCTACTGGGTCGGTAATGGTTACCCAGGGTCTGGGCAGCTCACAGAAGGCACAGACGAATCAAACAATCAGAAGAGAGCATGTGTTAAAACAGGCCAGAGTCCTGGAAACAGCCACAGACTGTCCTTGCCCTGGCTCCATCGATTTCATCTTCAGACCTGAGACAGTCAGAAAGTCACTGTTTGCTGGGTGTGGCACATCACAGTCCCAGGTCCCTGCCTGATTGCTCCTCTTGCTGTGAGCTGCTCTGTACGTGGATGTCTCTTTGGTTTCCTGTGTGTCCAAAAGCAGTTTGGAGACACAATAACCTTACATATTTGCATATGATAAAGGAAAATTGCTCCAGTATGACTGGGATTGAAGATTAGAGTAGGGGTGAGAGAGGGAGTGAAGGTAGGAGTGGGTGGGGATACGGATGACTGAAGAGTGCAGCAAAGGACATAGCAACCTCCAGACAGGAGGGATATGCTTCAGCTATGTAGAGTGAGAATCCACTGTAAAAGCTCACTTTCTTCCGCAGAGGTGCCTGTTGGTGGAAGGCCAGGGGTGGGAGGACTGTCCATCGGCCAGGGACCCAGACTCCTTCTAGCTTGTGGCTCTTCTCTACTCACACACTGCCACTGCGGTCGGTGATGGATGCTGGGGTCTGAGTTGCACAGAGTCAGCCTGACAAAAGTCCTCTTATGTCTCCTTTTCCAAAGTCGTTTGTAGGGCTTAGACTTTTGTAAGAATACATGGGCTTTCATATAACATCTTCATACATGTAGACAATATATTATATCATATTCATCTCTTAGTACTCTCCCACTCCAGTTATCTGTTTCCTTTTCCCAAGTAGCCCCCGGCTTTCCTTTCTCCCTTTCCTCCCTCCCCTGCCTTCTTTCTTCCTTCCTTCCCTTCCCTCCCCTAACCCTCCCCTCCCCTTTGCTCCCCTTCCCTCCCTCTCCCTCCCTCTCCCTCCCTTCCATCCTTCCTTCCTTCCTTCTCCTGACGTTCCAGTGAGTTCATTAGGATTATTTATAGGAGCTTGGATACTTTAGCATTGACTACCCTGCTGAAGAAGATGTGTGCTTCTCCCACTGACCATTAGCTACTCACAAATCCTCAGATAGGGATGGGGCCCGTGAGCACCTTCTTCCTCTATGACAAGATGTTGACAGACCCCATCTTTTGCAGATCTAGAGCAGCTGCTGTGAGTTCAAGAGTGCCAACATCCATGTTATGCCCTGCAGTCAGTGTTCCACATGACCCCAGCCCTTCCTCTGCTCTTATATTCTTTCCACCTTTTATCCCATAATATTTCCAAGTTTTGGAGGGGCTGAAATAGATGTCCCACTTATGGATGAACACTGACTCTTCCCTTTGCTCCTATGACAACCCGTAAGGAATACAGTGCAGGTCTTATGTTGGCCCATTTTGCAGATGAGAAAAATGAGGGTCAGGACTTTGCATCTATGTCTGGAGTTGCTGGGATTCAGGTCTTGCTATCCTCTTGGCTGTGATCTTTCTCTAGAGGTGTCATGAGTGGCTACTCACTTTCTCACGTAAGCTGCTTTTATCCCAGTTCTAGCTCAGGTATTGAAGTCTTTAAGGCAGTGTTTGTTCCAAGTTTAGGCTACAATAGGGCATATAATCTAAGTAAGACATGGCTCTTCATAGCTGGATTAGCAGCATCAACATCCTCTTGGAAAACTAGAAATGCAGATACCTGGGGTCTGTGGCTCAATCTCTCTATATGTATACGTATGTGTATGTATATGTATATGTATGTATATGTATATGTATATGTATATGTATGTGTATGTATATGTATATGTATATGTATATATATGTTGGTTATTTACTTATTTATTTATTTTTTTGTTTTTGCCTTGAGGTAAGTTTTACTAACAAACCTCAGAATTCTTCTGCCTCAGCTTCTTAGCAGCGAGGAGACGTGCCTCGCCAAACTGCCTGGAATAGCATCTGCGCTTAAACAGGTTTCCAGGAGGTTCTGATGCCTGCGATCTGAAATTTGGTCTGTGATCTGCAGACAGCTCTGTACACCATGGGCCAGAGGGGTGGTGTGAAGCACAGAGGCTGCATTCAGTCTGGTCTAGAAAGGAGTAGGAATCCCAAGGTACGATGCTGAGCTCAGCAGCGGAACAAAGGGACTCCAAATCGTTAGCTGCAGGGACAAAGTGTAGGGGTTCCAGGTGTGAGCCCTGTCTCCTGCAAAGACAACTTTTGATGCCATAAACAGGATCTCTCTGCATCACGGTCTTCTCCCTTGTCTCACAGGACATGCTCCTGTTTATCTGATTGACACTTGGTAAAAAACATAAGAATGTTCGTAATGCTCCAGAAGTATCAGGTTGGAAATGGCAGACTTCCTTCACATCCGTATTCCAGAACTTGGTCATATGCAAGGCAGGCTGGAAAATGGAACAGTTGAACAGCCAAGCCCTGCCACCTTCTTACCCATGATACCTTTACTGTTGCAGCTGCTGATTTTCTCTGAAGATGCTCCTTCCGTCTGAAATGCCCTGTTCTCTCTTGTCATCACACTGCTCCTGGCTCAAGCAGCCATACATTGTCGAGGCTCTCCCTGCTATTCTGCCTCTGCCACCAGCTTGTTTCCCTCTCATTGATCCAACGTACATTTGCATCTTTGATGACTAAGCAGCTCTTCACCCTGTTTACACCCCTGGCTCTAAACTCAGACCAGCATCAACATTAACATTAATTTCAGCATCAGCATCAGTAAGCTTTAGCATCTGCTTCAGTGTCAAAATCAGTGTCAGCAAGGACCCTGTTAGAAGTACAAATTATTTAGCTCCACTCCAGATCTACTGAAGCAGAGACTGTAGTGAGGCTGCCAGTGGGACCTTTAAAAGCCCTCCAAATGACGTTCATACATTGTAGCACCAAGAAACAGTTGTTTGAGCCGGAATAGACCAGTGTTTCTAGTCACCTAGGAAACTTAGACAGGAGTGTTGCAAGTTCAAGGCATGTGTGAAATTCTGTCTCCAAATAAAACATAAAAAGCAGGCTGGGAATGTGGCTTAGTGGTAGAAGCCTTCCTTCACATGTTCATGGCCTTTGGTTTGATTCTCAGTACTGCACACACACACACTCTATCCCAGGGTCAAATCTGTGTATTTTGGGTCTCTTGGGTCTGTGGATACCAAAGAGAATCTTTCTGGGATATAGTTGCACCCTATACAGCCTACTCCATGGAGAGCCACATAGAGAGAATGAGTGGGGGAGGGGAAGTCATGAATGAGAACTAGATGTGAGCTGACGAGTTTGGCAGAGGTGTGGTGAGAGAGCCTAAGGCGTATACAGAGTCAGAATCCACACAACCGGTCTCACTGTGGAATGTCAGTTGCAACTGCAAGATGGCAAATGTAGGGTATGCAGAATGGAGGGAATCGCCAGTGCCCCCATGGCTAACCTCAGCTCATGCTGATAAATTAATAAGCTGATAAGAGTGGTGCTTTGTTGTAGAAGTTTATTTTTAGTTGGGTCTAAAATGATTGCTGTGTGTACTGTTGGGTTAGAGGCTGCCTAGATCTTGGCATTTTGTATTGTCTGCAGGTGTCGGCTTTATGTGGGAGATGTTTGATTGCTCATGATCTGCACATGGTATCAGTAGAACACCTGAGGAGCTTAGATATCAATAATAACCCTGAGATGAGACACTCAGGGTTCCATCGTCCAGTATGGCGCTGACCAGGATAGTAGTTCCTGCTCTTGAGGTCTGGGAGGGCTTCCACTTATGAATATGGCTCCGTGTCTTCCTCCTTGGTGAGCCTACACACTAGCTAATTAGTACAAATGGCACTCAACATGGTAGACAGAAAGTAAAGAAGGGCAAGACATCATGCCCACTACATCCAACATAGAGACTGGGAAGAAAGAAAAAGAAACTCCAGACCTTGTAGAGTCCTTCCCCCTTCCCCACTTGCAAACTTGACTACAAGCAGTCCAGATACTGGCGAGGTGAGGTGGTCCTGACAAGACACATCTGCCATGGTGATGAGAACTCCACCCCACGAGGGGACCCTTCCTGCAGACAAGGTGACCAGTTATTTTTCCTGCAAACCAGACTCCATCTTAAAATCTAGAAAGTGTTTCCTCAGGGTCAGCACACAGAAGTTGTCTTCCAGAGCTGGCAAGGTTGTATCTTGTTCTGGTAGCCGAACTTGGTACTGCAAGAGTCACCCAGGTGGTGTTGGTTTTGAAGGCATGAAGGGGTCATGGAGAACAGCTGAGGCTTGGCACTGTGAGAGCCCAGGTAAGGCCATTGGTGTAGGTACAGCACAGCCTCAGTGGCAGTTGAAGACCCAGGACTGAAGACGTCATGCAGAGAAATTGAGGCTTGGCACCATGAAGAGAGCCCAGGAGAGGCTACTGGTGAAAGTGCAGACCAGTTGCAGCAAGGGACCCTGATGACCACCAAGGACAATAGCAATGGTAGAATGCAGCCAGCTCAAGCCTGGAGGACAAGCTGAGTGGGCTGCAGAGGTCAGATCCCAAGAAGTGACCTAAGTTCTTTGGAGGAGCCTAGAAGATTGTTTTCAGATAACTGGACATAGATAATGTTTTTCTGCTGTCCAAGGGCATTGTGAAAAGCTTGATAAATGTTTGGTTTCATTTGGTCCTATGCATTAACAACCCTCATGACTGTTCCTCTTGTAAATTGTTTTGGTGGTGTAGTGTTAAATTGTGTTGTGGAGATAAAGCAATTTTTTTTGATTGGTTTATACAGAAAAGGAATGAATGTTGTAGAATTTTATTTTTAGTTATGTTTAAAAATGGTCGTTTTGTGCACTGTTGAGTGAGGGGCTGCCTAGGTCTTGGCATTTTGTGTTGTCTGCAGGTGCTGGCTTTATCTGGGAGATGTTTGATTGCCCATGATCTGCTCGTGGTATCAGTAGAACACCTGAGGAGCTTAGGCGTCAATAAAAACCCCTGTGATGAGATGCTCAGGGTTCCACTGTCCAGTATGGCACTGGCCAGGACAGTGGTTCCCTCTGCTGAGGTCTGGCAGTTTGCACCTATGAATACGGCTCCATGTCTTCCTTGGTGAGTTGCCACAGCATCTCACTACTACAGTGCTTCACAGCCCTTCTGGACCATGTGGATCAGTGACCGAACAGCAGATCGTGAACTTCTGATGGAACCTTTTGCTGTGCCTCCGCTCAGTGCCTACCCCACACCAGCACAGTCAGCCAGGACTGCAAGAAGAGCTACTGCATGGGCCATCGCTGTGGGTACTCTTTGACTTTCCAGGCTATGTAGGGTGATGCTTGCCAAGCAAGATAGGGCCACATCTGTGTGATGGGTAGAAGTGACCCAGACCTTTAGACAGGAGAACGAACACCCTCCAGTCTGCTGTCTCTCTTGCCTGCAAGTCCAGTTAGAACCTCCCTGAGCCCAGAGGCTCTTGGATTTGCAATCTTTGGGTCTCTCTGGCTGGGTCCTGTGGAACTCTTCAGAAATGGCTGAGAAACACCATCTATCTCATTGCTCCTGCTGAGGAGAGCAAATTAGTATAGAAAGAAAACAGCAGTTACAAGAGAAGTAATCACTTACAAGATGTTGGGTTTATCACAAAGTTACTAGTGACCCCTTTGTCTGATTGGGACATTTCTGTGAATATAACTAAAGAATTCTCTACCTAAAACATGACAGTTCTACCTTTCACTGACATCCTTGGTGGGGGGTTGTCAGTCTCAGTTCAAATACAAAGAGTCAACAGGAGTGAGTGTAACTGACCTCCCATCGAAGATGTCCTGGCAGGGTGAGACAGGTGTGACCTAGCCTGACACCGTTCCTATTATTTATTCATTCAATTAATTAATTAATTAGGAACAGGGTTCTGTACAGCCAAGATTTGCCTTGAAGTTGTTATGTAGTTGAGGATGGTCTTGAGATTCTGATCCTCCTGCCTCTAATGCCTGTGATGCTCTGGATCACAGGTGTGTGCCATACCACCATACCCACCTTATGCACAGGTGGGTATTGTATCCAGGGTTTTGTGCATATTACATAAGCACTCTGCCAGCTGAGCTGCATCGGAGCCCTGCCCTGCCATCTCCTGATGCCATCATGAAACAGAACCCTGGAGGCTGAGGCTCTGTCCTTCAAATCAGACCGTAGATCCCAGATCTTCAGCCTCACGGTATCTGTGGCCAACAGGGGGTGTTCCTAGGACAATTCCTGCTTTGGATGTCCATCTACTGCCACCATAGTGACAGTGATGCTTGTGGGGGAGACAGAGGAGGGACATATGAGGAGAAGGACATGAGGAGCAGGAATAGAGAGAGGGAGAGTTCTGAGTTTCAGATGTGTCCATATTGGAGTGGAAAGTAGCATGTACTGTCTGTCATGGGGTCCTGTGTCTTCCATAGCAACCTTGGGGGTTATAGCTGGGTGATTTTCAGCCTCCCAGTGTGGGACAAAGGCAGGGTATGGTCACCTAAAAGGGACCAAGGCTATCATTAGTAGTTTTTCTGCAGTCTGCTAAAAACTTCCTAGAGGGTGACATCTACCATGAGCTGTGGGGACAGATCAGGGGTCTCTAAGCGCAGGAGGCATGCTTGCAGATTGTCATGCACACAAAAGGAGTAACTTGTATTTGTTTTGAACACCCCTAATTCCGTTATGGCAGTCTTCCTCCCTTGAGTCTAAACTAGCAAGGTCTGACTGTCCAATTAGAGGCAAACAACAAATGTGTATTGAGTACCTCTTTGTGACAAGCAATATGCTATGCCCTGGGGACCAAGAGATGCATAAAACAGAGTTCCTGATCCTAAGAGTTCATAGCCCAGGTGAGCTGATGGAGGTCCTACGTTCAATGAGACCTAGAGAGATTAATGAGAACAAGCGAGAAGACACATACAGCTTACCTCTGTGGTGAGTATGGGAAAAGAGCCCTGAAGGTGGCTGGGATAATCAGGGAAGGCTTCCTATTGGAGGAACATTCTTGGGTTGGGATTTGACAGAGGACTTGTCTAGGAAGGCATGCTGAACAAGGGGAACGGGAGGCCTAGATTGCTGCTGAAAGCTAAGCTGGGGTTGGAAAATGCCAGAGCCCCAAGTGGCATCCTTGTGGGACTTCAGGTCATTGAGGGCCAGAGGCTACCACCTAGCTTCTGGACTGTCCAGCCATGGCCAGGTAATGTGTGAGACCACACAACCCGGCTAGACATAGGGTCCACAACATGTGAGCAAGTGTGCCTGCATTTGTATGTATGTGCACCTGTATGTATATGTGTGTTTGTATATGTTTGTGCATGAGTGTATAGGCATGCTAGCATCTGTGTTTGTGTGTGATTGTGCCTGAGTGTACAGGAATGTGTGTTTGTGTGTGAGCAGGTGTGTAACTGAGCTTGTAAGTGTATATGTCATTGTGTATGTGCGTGAGTGTGTGCTTGTGTGAGTGCATTTGTGAGTATATGTGTGTGTGTGTGATTGTGCTTGCTTGTGATTATGTGTGTCAGGCTGACTGTGGATGTAGACTTGCAGCCTGTAGACATCCTGAGATGGACACTTTCTTCCCTATAATGTATGGAACCACAGGAGAGAATTTGTTCCAGGCTCCCTGTCCTGGGAACTGGGCCAGGCCCTGGGCCCTAGACTCACTAATCCTTTCTCTTCATGGGGCTCACAGAACATGTAAAAGATCAACATTTGCTCATCCAACAGACTCTAGGGTGACACATCCCAGGCCTGGGGACACACACAGCAGTGATTAAGACAGTCATGTCTTTCCTGGGAAACTTCATCCCTCGTCCAAGAGGACAGAAGATAATTCAGAAAGCAAAGCACAGACCAGGAATAAAACACAGAAGCAGTCAGCAATGACTTTAGGGGGATAATTTCTAGAAGGCATAGAAGGGGGAAAGTGCCAGTCAGGGAACACTGTGCCTAGGAGGTACTAACTGTGCCCTGCTTGGTGCAAATTGGGACAGTGTAGAGGAGGCACATTTCAAGCAGAACAAACTGATGTTCAAAGGCCCTGAAGTAGGAGTGGATTTTGATTTCTACAGGAACCAGGAGGAGGATGCTGTGACTGGAACCCAGGGTGTGATGGAGAAGAGGAGGCTGGGCTGAGCCTGTGATGAAGGACTGTGCGTGGTGAGGACCAGGCATTTGGAGATTTTGTAAATGCAATAGGAGCTTTGGGACAGACCAGTCACAACATTTACTTCCAAAGTGTTCTCAGACAAGGAAGCTTTCAGGTTGTGTGTAATAAGCATGATGGAGCCCTAAGGGGAAGTGTAGAAGGCTGGGTCATGATGTGAGGGCCAGATGGAAAGCGGCTGGGTACCCTGGCCTCCTAAGCGGCAATGTACTGCAGAGGTGGCTGTTAGCGTGGAGGCCAGCCAAGAGCCTGGCTAGAGTCTAGAGCTAGGGAAGTAGGATAAAAAAGATGAAGGTGTCCAGATATGACAAGGTAGGATCTACAGGTTTGGTGGGGATGAGAGCAGGATGTTTACTGGTAGGTTGAACAGTATCTCTATCCGCTGTGTTCCATCATGACCTTACTTGTAACAAAGGTCATTGCCAATGATGCAATTAATGTAAGAATCAAAGATGAGATAATGTTGTGTTATACTGTGTCATAAACCCAGTGACATAGTAGATAGAGAAGACCTGAGGCCCAGGGAGGAAGGTATTAAGAGGTTAGCAGCAGAGACTGGGTGATGTGTCCACAAGTCAAGCCACCTGGGGAGCTGGGGACACGGTCTCCCCTGCCACCCTTGGAAAGCATGTAGCTCTGTGGACACCTAAACTTCAGGTATCTGGAAGCTTCTGGAATTGTGAGAATCCATTCCTATTGCTGTTAGCCACCCATCTATGGTAATGTTCTGTGGCAGCCCACAGGAATTGAATGAGACTCACCCAGAGAGCCCAGCTAGCCTTGCTCTGCTGAAGCCTACACTATGCCTGGGTTCCCTTTACAAAGCTTGACTCTATTCCCATCTTGCTGCATCTACCCCTCCCTCTCCCATCTATATTAGAATAAGATTGAATTTTCTAGCTTGGGTTACTAAGCTTTCAGATCTCGGAGCTGTGGCCATTCATCAACTGTCAGGGGATGTCGTAAACAAGGGGCTTTAAAACCCATGTTTGCTTTTTAGGGTGATAATACTTGGGAGGTGAAGCTAGGAGGGTTATACATAATGCATGTGTTTTAATGGGCCACGCACTACGGCCCTCTTTAGTTGGAATGATTCGTTTTAATGTTCAAAATAAATATCAGAGACAATTTGCCAACAAAGCTGATTTTCTTCGCCCGCCATTAACTTAATCTTTATACCTCAGCTTAATGACAGAGGGGCCGTGGGCTGGGCTGGGGCTTTAGATTGGAAGTCAGCGGGAGGGGCAGTAGGCATGGTCATGAACCACAGGGTTATGGCCCGTCTTGGTTTGTATAACAGTCCCAGCCATTGTGCAGTGTCCTGGGTTGATTATTCTGAGGTAGGATCAATTGGCACTGCCAATATTCAAATAAGAATATGGACCAAATCTCAATTTCATATGGTTTAATAGAAGGAGGAGTTTCCTGATTTGTGTGATACATTGTATCCTATGGTTTTACACAGGGGAAACTGAGTCCTGTGAGCCTAGGAGCATGGCCTGGGAAGCTGAGCTCCACGAGTCTGAGCCATGTCATGAGCATGAGTCATGAGCTCTGTCTGCCATGTCTGCTTCTCTCTTTCATCTTCCTCTCTTTCCACTCATTGTTTTGCTTCTGCCCAGTCTTGTGTCCCCAGCTCCATGGCCTTCTTGCCATGCCTGGAAGACAAATCCAGAGGGTTTCCCTTGTTCTGCCCTGGGAATTCCTGGGGCCGAGATCCACGATCTGATCATATCCTCACCACCTATCCTAAACCAGCCGTATGCCCCCCAGAACACCAATTACACCTGCTTGTGCTACTGGTTCTGGGTATCTGTATGGAATTTGAGGAAGTTATGAGGCCTGTAGTCCAGACCCTTACTGAAGATGGGTAAGAACATACAGTGACTGTCCCTCCTCACTCACAAGTTTGTTCTGACCTCACTCACAGCTGCTGGCAGGTGAGATGGGGCTGAGAATAGGGGACTCAGGGAAGGACTTGCCGAACTCAGTGGATTTGACTCCAGAGTTCCCTAGCCCAGAGCTGCCAGTCCGTCCTGGGTTGCCGTATCAGAAGAGCAGCAACTGAGTGACTGATAGAAAAAAGAAAAGTCCTTCTCAGTTTTGTAGGTTTGAAGCAAGGTCATTCAAGATGAAGGCTGGGCCTGTGACAAGAACTTCAAGTGGCATCCTTCCACGGCAGCAGGTGGGATTGGAGAGTATGTGAGAGAGAGGATGGAACTTGCTGTGACATTTGTCTCCCATCTCTATCTGCCTGTCTATCTGCCTGTCTGTCTATCTATCATCTATCTATCTATCTATCTATCTATCTATCTATCATCTATCCATCTATCATCTATCTATCATCTATCACCTATCTATCATCTATCTATCTATCTATCTATCATCTATCTATCATCTATCTATCTATCTATCTATCTATCATCTATCTATCATCTATCTATCTATCATCTATCTATCTATCATCTATCTATCATCTATCTATCTATCTATCATCTATCTATCTATCTATCTATCTATCTATCTATCTATCTATCTTCTATCTATAGATTACCAGATTGGAAGTGGTATATTCTCATTAGTTTTTATGGCTACAGAGTGCAATATGGCTATTTAGAACAAGAGGACAATAGGAGCTGAGACCCTCTGTGTCAGGCGTCCCGACAGAACAAGTTGTTGAGGGGAGCGGGACCAACCTGTCCCTGGGCTGAGCGGGATGGTGAATATCAGCAGCCCGACCACTCCCCACCGGCAGAAAAGACACAGACCGAACCAGGAGAACTGTCGAAGCAGGAACTCGTTTTACTGAACAAGTCAGCCCCTTAAATAGGCTGAGGAGGAGGGGGAGGTACGTGGGATGGGGTGAGCTCACATAGGAGGGAGGAGTAAAGTGGTGTGAGAGTGGCGGGGCCAGCGGAATTCTATTACGTGGTAGTTGCTATTAGAGCAGGCTATGCTGAGTCACCGCTATGTGGAAGAAAGACAGGTCTCGGAATCGAGCCTGGCTTGGTCTCGGACAATAGGCCTCATAGGGCCCAACACCTCTGTACCTTGGAAAAAAATCTCTTGGCTTCTCTAGACCTCAGCTTTCTCATCTGGGTATTGGGAAAGCTGCCCATACATCCTCTGCTGTCTATCACCCAAAGACATTCATGGGTTTTGTGAGGATAGGGTCAATGTGGGGTACAGAGCAGGGTCCAAGCTTCCCTGTTGGAGGCCAGTCCCTGCAGCACACTGAACAGTGGTGTGACTGTGCTGGGGAGAATTCCTGTCTCTTTGGGCTCTGGCTTCCCCTCAAGGTGAGAGATGGGTGAGAAACAGTTAAGTTTATAGTGAGGACTGGCACCCTCATGCAGACATCGCTCCAGCCAGGAGCTGCCCTTCACATACCCTGTAAGAATGGCTATGGCTCTTCCAACCTTTCTATAGCATTGTCCACAGCCTGCCCCCGAAGCTGGCGCCATTTGGAGGGTTTGTGGCATGGAACACCCTGCTGAAACTTTTGTTGCCACTTTCTGAAAAGTGCTCTTGGTGAGAAGCTGAGGCCCACTCCAGGTCTGCCCTGGTCCTCAAAATTTCTCTGCATTCAGTGCTGTAGATTCAGCTACCCCAGAGCCATGTGCATAGTACAGGACTCTCATCCACCCAATCTCTGTGTGTGTGTATGTGTGTGTGTGTGTGTGTTCATGTATCCATGTATGTACAAGTGCATGTGTGTACATTTATGTCTATCTACCATCTATCTATCTATCTATCTATCTATCTATCTATCTATCTATCTATCTATCTATCTATCTATCTTGAGGTGGGGGTCTCTTACTGAACCTAGAAGCCTCCAATTTGGTTTGACTGGTTGGCTAGGTTCTTGTCTCCTGTCGCCATCTCTCCAGTCTGGGCTTACAGTTATGCACCTCTGTGCCTGCATTTTTATATGGGTCCTGGGGATCCAAACTTACATTGCTTGAGTCACCTCTCCAGCCTGTTACCCACTCTCTCTCTCACTACCTCAGGAGCCTAGGGCCCTCTCTCTGTCTTTGACACCACTGTGAAGGCTTCTCCTTGCTTCAGTTCCCCTGATGGAACCCTGGGATAGGGTCTATATGCCCATAAGGATACAGGCCCATTTCTCAGGAACAAAGACTGAAATGCAGGAGGAGAAATATCCGGTTGTGATTCCCACCTCTGCCACTCCTGGGCTCCACGGCTTGGGGAAGAGTTGATCTCATCTCTCTGAGCCCGAGCATCTTGCTCATAGCCTCTGCTCTGCATGGTGTTAGGGGAAGCCACTGGGACTACCATCTGGAGGGTTAGGGTTAGGGTTAGGGCTGCTGCTGTTGTGGAGGTCGGATCCTTAGGATCATCGATGGAGTAGGTATCCCAGCCAGGAATTGTTTTGTGATGAAGGTATGCCTATGTGGGTGTCCCCAGAGGCCAGGAGAGCCCAACAGTAGCAACCATGCACCTGGTAGTGGTAGGACCTCACAGCCTCCTGTTTCCTGTGGGGGACAATCATATGGGGACTGTCTTCTAGCTCTGTCTCCCTGGTGATTATTCAGCAACTTCTTTCCCCTCTTTGTGGACATGTCTGCTAGTGCACAGCTGAGTTCTAGCAGTACGTAGCAGAGAGGAGCTGGGATGGGAACTAGAGGGACTTCTGGGCCCCTTACTGACTTGTATGCACTTAGGTACAACACTTTCCCTTTCTGAGCCTCAGTTTCCTTATCTGGGAAGTGAAAGACTAGGGCATCAGATTGTCCTTGTGGCAATGGTGTGTCCATATGTGTGTGTGTGTATGCACTTGTATTGACAGTGTGTGTGCATGTGTGTGTGTGCACCTGCAGGTCAGTCGTCCTCCTTTGCCCACTCTTCTCCTGGCTCTCTTCAGGTAGGACTTCTTCCAGACAGCCTTCTCTGAATATCTGCCATGGCTCAGGAGGCTCCTTATTGATCTACATGAGCCAGGACTTCCCTCTACCTTAATATCATCTCCTCACCTCAGCACAGAGCTGGAACAGTGGAACTTCTCTTCATCATTCTGGGTCAATCGTATGACTGCCAGACCATTAGGTGAGAGACATCTCCTGGGAAGTGACAGTCAGTTCCTCCTTCCTGAAGGGTCCTGGATGAGGAGCTGTCCAGTCCCCAGAGGCTGCAGGGAAGGCTTGCTCTGAGGTCTGGGACTTGCTAGAGACTTTTGGACAAGGTGAGCCTCACTTTGCCATGGGGTATAAGGGCAGACGGCAGACCTCTGCTTTTCTCATTTGTTTAGCCTCTGAGCATCTAGCCTTGGTCTTTGCCCTGAGGAAAGGGACCTGGAGTCCTATGGATCATGCAGCTCTCTTGAATGCTTTCAAGAGGAAATACCACAGTGGGAGTATCTTCTGTTCAATTTAGGGTTTTTTTTTTTTTTTTTTTTTTTGGTCAGTTTTCATGGATCCCAGGCTGGCCTTGAACTTGCCAATGCAGTTTAGAATGGCATTGAACTTCTGCTCCTCCTGCCACCACCTCTCCAGTGTTGGGATTACAGGCATGCACCACCATTCCTGTGATACCACTATTTATGTGATACTGGGTGTTGATCCTAAGGCTTTGTGAACACCAAGTAAGCACTCTACCAACAGAGCTACATATTTTAAATGCCAACTTCTGCTCTGTAGTTTCAAAATGGGAAATCTAGGATCAAGACAAGCATTGAGCAAGGCACAGAGATTTGCAGGACTCAGTCCTTTCAATGTCCACTCTGGTCCCAGGGCTGTTGTCTGTCCAGCTTCCAGGAAGAGCAAACACCAGGCCAGCCTAGGCAGTCACGCCCTCTCTCTGTCTCCAGCCAGTCCGGTTCCCCATGGCTCCCACACTCCGTGCAGAGTACCCTTGCCTCCTAACTTCTGGCCTGAGTCCTTGCAGAAGGCCTTCCTAGTGTTCTAACTGAGGGGATAGCAAGGCTTATATATGGTTTAATCATGTCCCCTAAAGGTTTTTAGAAACCTGCTTGCCAGTGAGAGGAGGGTGAGTGGCATGGTATCTGGAGGAGATGGGATCTAGTAGAAGGGAATAAGTCAGTTTTCCTGGGTCCCTGGTTAGCTCTCTCAAGACTGGCCTCCTCATCTGCTGTCAGCTTTTTGTCTCTCCATTGTCTCTCTTTGCATTGGTTCAGACCCTGATACTATTTGCTTTGTGATGCAGCCAAAGAGAATCTCACCAAAGCCAAGCATGGCATAGAATCATGAACCTAAATGCAAAACTGTGTGATAAATACCTCTTTACTCTGTAAAGCATCTAGCACAGCGTGTTTTATTATAGTGATAGAAACTGGACTAATACAGAGAATGTCAGTCTCTTTATGTCTCCTTTAAGTCTGCCTCTAGAAGTCAGGGTCAGGAAATGTACAGGTTTGGAGCCCAGGATATCTGGGTTTCAAGCCTAGCTCTGTGGGCATTGCCTTTGGAATTGAGCATCTCACTAGTTCTTCCACTGTGAGAGTGTAAGAAATCATGTCTTAGTGTGGATGAAGTATCAAACGGTGGCTATCTCCATCTATCTCATCTATTTATCCACCCACCATCCACCCACCATCTACTCACCCATCCACCCACTTACCCACCATTCATCCACCCACTCATCCACCATCCACCCACCCACCCACAATTCATCCACCCACCATCCACCATCCACCCACCATCCATCCACCTTCCACTCACCCATCTACCCATCCATCCACCATCCACCCACCCACCCACCATTCATCCACCCACCATCCACCCATCCACCCATCCACCCACCCATCCATCCATCCATCCACCCATCCACCCATCCACCATCCACCCACCATCTACCCATCCACCCATCCACCCATCCACCCACTCATCCATCCATCCACCCACACACCCACCATCCACCCACCATCCACCCATCCATCCATCCACCCATCCATCCACACTCATTCATTCATCACAAATTAGCCCTATGCTCAGAGGAACTGAAGCTAGTATCAATGACTCATCTATTAAGACATATCAGGGAAGAAGAAAGGCCCTGGTTCTCAAATTTCTTTATGGGGTAGGAAGAGGCAGATTTGCTTAGTCAAGCACAGAAAGTCTCCAGATCTTTTTACACTTAGAGGGAAAGTCTCCAGATCTTTTTACACTTAGAGGGAGGGAGGCAGGGCCAGGAGAAGCCCCACCCTCGAATTCATCACTTGTGCCCGCTTGGCTTCCTTTTGCTGTAACAACACAAACAAGTGCTCTTTTTTGTTTATTCTTTATCTTTCCCAGACTCAAAGTCAGGAGTTTGTTCCTTTGATTCCACCAGCAACCTCATTTCCTTTTATTACAAACCCCAGAAAAATGGCAAGTAATTGCTTGATGGAGTTAGAAAGATTGCATTTTGTTTTGCAACTATCAGCTTAAAAATAATGTTTAAGAGATTATGAATGGGTGATTAACTATTTTTTCCATTACTTCTCTCTCAGAAGCAAACCCACAATGATTGTGATAGGCACAGCAAAAATGGAAACCTCACTCCAGGAAGCTGGGGGAGAACACAGACATTCTTACCTGAGGAGTGTGGTTCTTTGGGGAGAAAAGTGTTATTCTTGAGTCTTAATGGTAGCAGAGGTAAGGTGGAGGTCACAAAGACACTCTTAGCATCCTGTGCTGATGCTCCTGCTGGACCCTCCCACCTCACCCTGATGGGGAACAGCAGTTATGAAGACCGGAGGCAGATTCCCTATTTACTGCCTTTCCTGAGTCAGTTTGTTTTGGGTGGAAACAGCCTCTGATGGGGCTCTATTGGGCCATTTCAGGGAACGTTTATCATTTAAAAGGAACAATTTTAATACCTACATTTGCTGTGCAGTATGAGCCATAAATGTGATTTAGGCTTCTTTTTATAACAGACTCTATAGGCACAGGCTCCAGAAGGCTTCCTGCAAGTGGGGGCCATGAATGTGAGCAACTTCTTTTACAAAAGTCTGTCCCTTCCTTCCCTCCCTCCCTTCCTCCTTCCTTTCTCCCTCTATTCTTTCCTCCCTGCATTTCCTCCCTCCCTCCTTCCTTCCCCTTCCTTCCTTCCTTCCTTCCTTCCTTCCTTCCTTCCTTCCTTCCTTCCTTCCTTCCTTCCTTCTTCTTTTCTGCAGTGCTGGAGACTGAACTAAGATCTTGCTCATACAGATATGCTCTACTGTTGAGCTATATAGCCCTAATCCTTTCTTTAACTTTTTCTTTTGAGACATGCCTCTGAATTCCTCAGGCTGGCCTTGAACTTGTAACCTCCTGCCCCAGTCTCCTGAGTATCTGGGATTCAGGTCTGCAGCATTGGGTCCAACTGGAAGTTTTTCTTTTTACTTTTTCCTGAAGTTAATTGAGTGTTAACTGAGGCAATTGGCTGAGTTGTGAGTCTTCCTTGAAGGGAATCTGAATTCTCTGCCCCCTGGAAATGTCAGTAAAGGTTGTGTCCAAGCAGCAGGGGCCTTGGACTGCCAGGCTGGCACCGTGTGAAGGTTCAGGACTACCTCTCTCTTCTGCCTCTCCAGCTCAGCTGCTCCATCATCTGCAGTAACAGCTAAGGTGATGATAGTGACAGGCCTGCCTCAGTTCTGCTCAGAGTCAGGAGACCAAGAGCTTGCTGGAGACACCCAGACTTTGACTCTGTCTGGACTGTGAAATCAGAGTAACTGGGGAGGGACACTCCATGTTATAAGTCATGAAGGTGGATCTGATGTGCAAAAACTAGGTGAGCAGGTCAAGGGCAAAGAGAGCTGTTCAGTGTTCACAGACCCCTTAGCCCATAGCTTCTGGTTTTCTGAGCTAGAGACCCACCCACCAAGTGCTTAGGTTTCAAGCTGGTCAATAACTTATTAGCAGATCCAGTCCTGACTACTAGACTTGGGTTAAATGTTGAAAAATTTGGATGTGTGTCCCTAGATGGTTTTTCCGAGGGGGAAAGTAACAGTGGAAGACAAGACCAGCCCAATGGAGGAGTTGGAGGACCCTGAGCACTCTGGAGTGTATGTGTTAGGTGAAGGTATGCACATGTTCAGCCTTGTATAAAAGGGTACTGCTGGAGAGACAGAGACCTGGACACTCTTCCAGTCAATGGAGGGCTGACCATAGGGATTGGAACAGATATCTATATCATCCTGAGTGTAGAGCTTGGTAGGTGTCCTCTCAGGAGACACACATGAGAGGCAGTACGGGCAGAATTCCATTTGCCCATAGAGGCTGCTCCTATATTGGCAAAGGGCCCCTGTGGTCCCAATGTTCTAGGTCCCATCCCTTCTGTTTTTGCCTACAGCTGACCTTCTGGTAGCCTCCTGCCCCAGCCAGGCTAGTAAGGTTGGAAAGCAGGTAAACCCTTCTGCAGGGATCTGCAGCTTCCTGCTGAGAGATGGCCCCACGGCGTTGGGGGTTGGGATCAAATTTTGGTAGAAGCAGTGTCGGCTGAATGTGCAGTTTTCAAATTGTTGACTATGATATTAAGTAACAAGCAGACTCCTGTCCAATGGATGTTATTAAAATTAACTGTTTCAGCGCTACATTTAGAATGAAAACCAATCTGTCACTCCTAAATTGGTTTCCTTCAACTGCTATTTGTGGATAAAACGAACAGTTTTAACAATTACATCTCCAGTGCAAATCATAAACGTGATTTACAGGAAAACACTTAATCTACTGCCCTCGAACGGACCCAGGGCTGCCAATTAGATGGCGGTAAATTTCTCTGCATGTTGATTTGCTTCCCAGACAACAGCTCAGCCCCAGTGCCTGCATCACCTGTGAGCTCAGGGCTGGGGCCCTGGCTGGGGCTTTCCTTTGGAAGAGGTGTGCATTCCAGAGCAAATGACTGTCCACCTGGAGCTGGGTGCTGGGGGACATGTTGCAGTTAGGTACCATGTTTTTTTTATCTGTCCAAAGCTTGGAGAGCAGGAGCTGACAGTGAGTTGGACTAATATCTCAGCTCAATATCTATGAACTCAATTTCTCCAACTGATGTTCCTTTAAGCAATAACCAACTAACAAATCAACTCGCCAAGGACCAACCAACAACCAACCAACCAACCTCTGCTCTTAGGGCTTCAATCCTTATATACTCTAACCAAAAGTTCCCAGAAGTCCAAGCAGCATGCAATCACAGGACAAGCTACATGTGGCAAAATGACTACATGTAATTAAATGATAGCCATTGGCAACAAACAGTCCAAATCAAACTCATTATCCTCTACCATACCTGGGATGGGAACAGAAACATAGTCCAAAATTTTGCATTTTTTAAGAAACCAAAATAACAAAACTCTGTCCAAGCATCCTGCTACAGTGACCCTCTGCTCTAGGCTATTATTTTAAATGATAAAAACATAAGTGGACTATCCGTAGTATTTAAGCCAATCATACTGTCTTAGGGTTTCTATTGCTGGGACAAAAGACCATGACCAAAAAACAAGTTGGGGAGGAAAGGGTTTATTTGGCTAACACTTCCTTATTGCTTTTATCACCAAAGGAAGTCAGGACAGGAACTCAGCAGGGCAGGAACCTGGAAGAAGGAGCTGATGGAGAGGCCAGAGGGGTGATGCTTACTGGCTTGCTCCACATGGCTTGCTTGGCCTGCTTTCTTATAGAACCCAGGACCACCAGCCCAGGGGTGGCACCACCCACAGTGGGCTGGACCCTCCTCCATCAATCACCAATTAAGAAAATGCTCCACAGGTTAGCCCACAGCCCGATGCTATGGATGCATTTTATCAATAGAGGATTCTTCTTTCTGAAGACTCTAGCTTGTGTCAAGTTGACATAAATCTAATCAAGCCAGCACACAGAGAGAGGGAGACTCAGAATGTTTGGACAGAAAGACCATGAAAATTATGAATTCATTCATCAAACATTGCTTGAGTAGCCATCTCTCCAGAATGAGGATCAGAAACTCTGCCATGCTGGGTCTGTCCCATGGTCCCTCAGTGAACTTACTAAGAGGAAAAACAGATGCCAGACAATGTCATTTGTGATTTGATAGCTCTTTCTTCTCCTGCTCTTCTTCTCTTCCCATCTCCTCCTCCTTCTCCTTCTTCCTTCCTTCCTTCCTTCCTTCCTTCCTTCCTTCCCCTTCTTCTCCTTCATCTTCTCATGTGTGTTAGGTGTGGTCATTGTGCACATATCTATGTATATGTATATGAAGCCAGAGGTCAAAGTCAGGTGTCCTTCTCAATTGCTCTCCATCTTATTTTTTTAACAGAGTCTCTTGCTGAACCTAGAGCCAATTGCCTAGACTGGCTGGTGTTATGATTGATTTTTTGGTGGAATAGCTAGACTTTATGCAACAGAATTCTATGGGAAAAAGTTTATTGGAGAAGGGAGGCGGATAGTATAGCTCTGAGAGGTGTGGGAGAGAAAGAGGGGAGCGGGGAGGGAGAGAGAGAAGAGGAGGGGAGAAAGAGAAAAGAGAAAAGAGAGGGGCTAGGTGGTATCATATAGGGGGAATAGGTCAGCATACATGCCTGGTCCCTTGCTGATGACACAAGCTGTCAAGAGACGACACAGGGCAGTCCAAGGGGTGGGGCAAGAGGCGGCTCTGTAACAGCTGGCCATCAAGCTCCTGGGATTCTCCTTTTACCTGCTCCCAGCACCGTGATTGCAGATGTGTGTACTGCACCCAGCTTTTTACAAGTGTTCTGGGGACCTGAACTCATGTCCTCACGCTTGCACAACAAATACTTGATCCATTCACATGTCAAAGAGGTGATGATCATGCTCGGAATGCCTGGGCAGGGCAATTAGTCTAGAGAGACTTTGCTGAAGTTCTCGTTGAGTGGGATCTTGAAGGCTGAATAGGAGTTTTTCAGATAGAGAAGGAGAGGAAAGAGTCTCTGAGGAACCAACACTAGCAAACTCATCACAAGGGAATTTTCAGTGAGAGGCCTGCTGTTGGGGTCCACCAGGTATCCAGGTGATCCCTGAAGTCACAACACCTCTTTTGAGAAGTTTTGATTTGGGATAATGTTCTCTTGAAAACCTTTTCTAGCTAAGAAAATAAAAAACCACAGTTACCAGTTGGCAGGGACTGTAAATGTCAGGAAGTTCTAAGTTGTAGATTGGAGGATGGTCCCTGGGTATTGTGAGAAGTCAGAAAGCATATGCAAACTGTATGCAAATGAGATGCAAGTCAGCACCTGCTGTGTGCTTTGTGTACTCAGACACTCTCTGCACCAGGGAGGTAAGCTGGCCAGTCTTTAGAGCTCTTACTAGCTGTACCAGGTATTATGGGGCTGTGTGACCAAGACTCCTCTGGGAAGGATCAGAGTATAGGCTCAAGGTGGCCATTCCTAAGGGAGCTAGGAGGCCATGCTGAGTGAGAGGTGTCCTGGGAGCATCAGGATGCTCGTGCCTCTGCCCAGACCCCTATGCTGGCCTTCAAAGCATCTCCCAGAACTAATGCTGGGAATATATGGGGCTGTCTTTGATGTCTGTCCAGTTCAGCCTCCCTCTGTGCCTCAGCAGCTGACTCCTGACATAGAGCTGGTGTTGGGATCCTCCCAGGGAACTCTGTGGTCACTCCTTGCCTTGCTCACCTTGAAGATGTACCCGACAGTTATGGACTGAAGGTCACTGGGCTCCTTAGAATGGGAACGCAAGCTTAGGGTACAAGAGAAAGGGATTATTTTCTCAGATTCCTCTTTCCTTAGGACTTCTATCAAGAAGCCAGCGTGCAACACGGAGAGGTATCTCAGTGGATAAAGTGCTGGCTGGACAAGCATAAAGACCTAAGTTCAAATCCCCAGCACATATGTAACAAGACAGGAATATGGCATGTGCCTGTAATCTCAAGGCTGGTAGCTGAGACCACAAGATCCTGGGCCTCTGTGCAGCCAGTTTAACTGAAACAGCAGGTTCTGGAGAGTGAGGGGAAGTTATCCAAAATTGACATCTACCCTCCAGCTGCCTACCCCCTCCCCGTGCCCTGCAATATAACTATGCAGCTAACCCCCACCCCCATAAAACAGGAGGTTGAGGACCCTCCCCTAGGCTGAAATGGGGGATACAATACCTGGACTCCAGATGTTTTCAGGGTTGACTCTGCCTTAGACAAGTTTCCTCTCTGGTAATCACTCTGTGCCTCAGAAGTTGATCAGACAGTTCACGTGAGATCCTCTCCTGCTGAGAACCTTCTAATCCAGGCAGGCATTTGCATACTTGCCATGAACTTCATGGTTTTGGACTTGACCTGATTGGGCACAGGGAATAAAGAAATGGTAGACAGAAATGGTAGACATAGGTCACCTAAAGCTGGGATCAGGAAGGCTGTGAGCTTGAATGGAGACACACTGGCAGCCCTGAAGCTTGGTGTATTTATGGTAGATGACACAAATGAGAAGGAAGGCTAGCTAAGCCTGGTGGGAGGTTTCTATACAGGAAGAGTCTCAGGCTACAGTCTCTGGGATACACTGATAGGCTTGACATGACTGCTCGTGCCAACAGTACCCATTCACTTAGAACTTCATCCACTCCCAACATACCTGGATCCCAACATACCTGGATCCTCCACTCCGAGAGAGAGAGAGAGAGAGAGAGAGAGAGAGAGAGAGAGAGAGAGAGAGAGAGAGAGAGAGAGAGAGTCAGTCCTAGAGAGAGTCTAAGGAATAGGGGCTAAATAACAAGCAGTTTGCTGGGCTGAAGTGGCACAGGGACACTCCATGCCCAAGCCAGCACTATGGCCTCAGGTTCCTATATAGCTGGCTCCTGGGGAGAGGATGGAGAGGGCTGGCTGACCAGGAGAGCCCATATATGGTGTGGGGCCAGCAGAAAGGGGCTTCTGTGTGTTCTGCTGCCCCCCTACCCCCCACTTTGCTCTCTGTGTCTGCTCTATGTCTTCTCTACTCTTCCCACTGTTTGTTTCCCAGCAGGCAGTAGGCCTGGCTTTCCTCAGGCCCTTCTTCCTATCTGCTGTTTCTCTGTTGTGTTTGTGCATATCTCTCCCCAGTCTCTCTCCCCTTTCTCTCAATCTCTGCTTCACATCTGATCTCAGCTTCTGCTCCTTACTGTCTGAGTCTGGAAACTGATTTCTCGACCTTTCTCTTTGCCTACCACCTCACCTTCATTCAGATCCCAGGCCCTGGTCACTTTTGGAGAAATTTGGAAGAGTCTCAGCCTGCCAAGGATAGGAGGGCAAGAGAGGAGGGATCAGGAAAAGCCAGCCTTCAGCAGGTGGCACTGTTGGGTGACTTTTGCTTTTAACACTGAAACACTGGCATTTGAGGATTTTGTTTTGTTTGGTTTTAAATAAAAACAATGACTCTTGTTTTCCAGGCATCATTAAACAAGGTGCAGTGTGTGTGTGATGTGTATGCTGAGGATATGTGAGTTGTGAGTGCCTGTATGTACATCTGTGGGGCTGGAGTGTAGGAGTGTGTGTGTGTGTGTGTGTGTGTGTGTGTATGTGTGTGTGTGTAGGTGTGTGTATGTTTGTGTGTGTGTGTATGTGTGTGTGTGATGTATGTGTGTGTATAGATGTGTGTGTGTGTATGTGCATGTGTGTATATGTGTGTGTATGTGTGTGTGTGTGTGTGTGTGTGGAGAGAGAGAGAGAGAGAGGGAGAGAGATCTTGGGAGACTGTGTCTATATACTGGCATGATGTGGGTGGGTTACAGAAAGAAGTGCTGTGTAAAGCCACAAGCACCAGGATTTTGAGTGGAGAGAGCTCCCATAAAAGGTATGTTTACTCCTCCTGGTTGTCACCACTAGGTAGGAGGCTCAGGCTCTCCTCATGCCATACTCTGATGCCACCTATAGCAGACCAGGCTTCTTCCTCCGGACTAGAGCAAGCTTCTGAACACAGGTCCCAAAACACTGGCCCATGATGTTCCTGGCTTTGCTAAAAATCCTTGGCAACCTTCACATTTGCTATCAGGCTTTTCCTGGGGCAAGCACCCTAGAGTGATGTTCTATCAGTGGTAGCAATGGCTCTCGGCCAGGCTTGCCTTGCTCCCACTGATCATTACAGCTGTAACCTGAATGTCAGTAAGTATAGGGCTCCATGCAGTAAAACTATGGCCCATCCTGGCTACTAGGTTGCAGTGGGAAGAGAAAGGGTGGATCACAGGATTGCTGTGGGTCGGAGAAAGCCCAGAGACGGTGTTGAGAACCCATGAAGTCACACATGAAGAGAATCAGAGAGCTGGTGCTGTTGGGGGGATGAGGGACTGTTGGAGGGTCAGTTTCAGTTCCTCTGTCCTTGAGGCCTGGATAGCTGTCCAAAGTGTCAGGAGGGCCCTGGGAGGAAGATAAGAATGGCACTGAGTTAAAATTTACTTCATGCTTCCTGCCATCTTTTTACAAAAACAATATGTACTCTTTGTAGAAAACTTAGAAACACAGATAACAGAAGAAAAGACTCCCAGAATTCTGACTCCTAGAGACACTAGGGAGTTTTGGTGGGCACACTTCCAGGCTTTATCTTTTCCCCTTAAAAAACATTTTATTTTTAATTACACATAGAATATTGGAATGTATTCTTGTTAGAAAAATCCCAACAATTCAGATTAAGCTGGAATCTCCCTTCCCCTTCGCAGGCCTCCTGGCTGAAGGGAATTTTGAGGTATGCCATTCCTCATCTTTTAAAGTTCACACACTCTGTCTAGTACTGTAAACCTGGTCAAAAGCCCATGAATCAAGAGGTTCCTGGGGGGGGGGGGGGCGGGGTTGGACCTAACAGGGACACATTGTCAAACTGCCTTTTCTGGATTTATGTTTATATCCCCAGATTAGCGTCGCCTCCACCTGGGTCTTCTTCTGCAGTGGGCCGGTCTTCTTCTGCAGTGGGCAGCAGTTAATGCAGAGTCTCATAACCAGTCACAGTGTTGGGAATATGTGGCTGTTGAGTGCTCAGCCTTCCGTGGGGTTCAGGAACATCACAGAAGAGGAGTTGGAAAGAAAGTTAGATAGGGAGAATGGGGAAGAGGGTTGTGAGATGCTGTGTCTTCAGGACACATGCATTGCATGCATGAACCCCCTGTGGCTGTGGTTGAGATTAAGCCAGTACCATCAGTCATTCCAATGAGGTTACTGTGGGTGGGGTTGGGGGATGCACACGTGAAAGTGAGAGAGAAAAATGTTAGGGAGTGTTTTCTGGGGAGAGTTAAGGAGGGGATTTGGGAGTGCATAGAATCAAGATACATTGTATACATGCATTAAATTGTCAAAAGATAAGTAAAATATATAAAAACTAAAGCTCACACGCATTTTGGATATGCTCACATCTCGTGTATTCTGGCCTTGAACTCCCTGTGTAGCTGATGATGATGTTGAACTTCTGATCCTCTTGTCTCCAGTGCCCAAGTGCCAGGATTGCTGGCATGAACCACCATGCTTAGTTTACGCAGTGCTGGGGATCCCAGAACTTTTCACATGCTACACGAGCACCCACTCTACCTGCCATCTGTCAAAGCCACTGGACAAAGCTCCCTGGCATGCACAGGCCAGAGTTTATTTAGCCACCTCCCTTTGATGGGTATTCTGATTGCTTCTATTGTGTTCTACTGCTTTTCTGTTGCCACTGTTCTAGGTCAAAGGCCTCTTTGTTACCCTGTTTGTCTAGGTCAATGGAAAAAAGAAATTGCTCCTGGCCATTCTCCTTCCACACATTAGCAAAAATGGGAGCACCTTGGACTGCTGCTGTGGGAGCCGGCTTTCTCCAGGCATCCGTGCTAATAAGAAGGCAGCCACAACAGTATTTATTACCCGGACAGTGGCCACCAGCACTGTGTGCAGGAAGACCTTGGCACGTGTTCTAGGGAGAAAAGGCATCAGGTGGGAATATAGGGGAGTGCATTGGGGAATGTTCTTGGAAAGTCACTGGTGCCCCCTTAGAGTGTGAGGAGGTGTCCTGAAGAAGAGGAAGGAGCTTGTCTTCATTAGGCCAGGTTATCCGCCGTAAGACAACTACGGTGCAGGAAGCACTGAGTGCGGAGTGCAGAGGCGATGCCTGCCTGCTCTGCTCCCAGGAACCACTAGCCCAACCCCACCTCAGTGTGTTGCCCAAGGGCTTCCTTTTGTTGCAGGGCCCAGAGCAGGTCAGAGTGTGGAAGCTCTACCCTATGACCAGTCCCCAGCAGTCTTCAACTATTAACTATTGGTGTAAAGATCCCCAGCTTTCTAGCGGAATGGCATGGGTTTGAGGCTAATGCTTTTATGCAGATCCTGAGTTCCAGAAGAATGGGCTCCACCCTCACTGAAGTACTGACTTTTGAAGACGCCTGGTATTGCCATCTTCCTTCCTAACCTCATTCACTCACATCTCCACTTACCTTCCTCTATTAAGGCCAGCCTGCATTTGAATTCTGGATCAGCTGAACGGATCCGGGACTCAGAATCATTTATTAGTGTGTGTGTGTGTGTGTGTGTGTGTGTGTGTGTGTGTGTGTGTGTCAGAGGACAGTTAGCAGGAGTTGATTTTCTCTTTTCACCATATGAGTCCCAGGTATCAAACTCGGGTGATCAGCCTTGGTGGCAAGCATCTTCCCACCGAGCCAACTCATTGGCCCACATGTTCACATTTAATGACTCGATATGAATATGCTGCACATTTCTCAGATAATTCTACATGAATGCAGGTTGTTTCCTACCCCACTCACCCCTATACCTGAAAATGTGCCTGTGGAGGACATTCTTGTACCTCTGTGTGTGCTCACGAAGCCGGAAGTCAGCTTCAGTGTTTTTTCTCAGGCAGCGTCCACCTTTTCTACTGATACTGGGTTTCTCACTGGCCTGGAGCTTGACTGGTCAGCGCACAGCTTGTTTTTGCAATGCTGAGATTATAGGTGTGTGTGCTGTGACACATGGTATTTTTTACTTGGGCTCAGAGTATCAAACTCAGCTCCTGATGCACGTGTAACAAGCACGTACAGACTGAGCTAACCCCAACCTTGTGCACGTCCCTTATCAGTGCCTTGGGGAACCTCTCCTATACACAGAGCCACTGGTCCATAAGGAGCTCTTTTTCTTTTCTTTTCTTTTCCTTCCTCTCTCCTTTTTCCCTCCCTTCTTCCTTCCTTCCTTCCATCCCTCCTTCCTTCCTTCCTTCCTTCCTTCCTTCCCTCCTTCCCTCCTTCCCTCCTTCCCTCCTTCCTTCCTTCCTTCCTTCCTTCCTTCCTTCCTTCCTTCCTTCCTTTCTTTTTCTTTCTTTGTTTCTTTCTTTTTGGAGACAGGGTTTTTCTTTGTAACCCTGGCTGTCCTGGAACTCTCTCTGTAGACCAGACTGACCTCAGATTCACAGAGATCTGCCTGCTTCTGCCTCCTTAGTGCTGGAATTAAAAGTGTGCACCACCACTGCCTGGTTATGAATTCCTTTTTCTTAGTCTTTGATGAACATTCCTGGTATCTGGGTCTTCCCTTCTTATCCGGGCCTAATGCTACCTTGCAGTCCACAGGGCACACACAGGGACCAGCTATGAGTATACTATAGGGACCTGGAAGTCACCCAGAAAAACAGCCTGGAGGAGATACTGAGCATAATCCAGGGTGACAGCCACCTACCTGCAAGCTCACAGTGGGCTCTGCAGCTTGATGGGAGAGTGCTTCTCTCCAGGTTCTTATTCTACAAGGTCTGGTGAAAGCCCACCTACTCTCTAAAGCTTTGCTTGCCTTCTACCCTTGTGGGCCCCATCTCAAGGCTTCCTCGGATCCAGGACTAATTTTGTCTCATCTACGCTGCCTCCTGTGGTAATGACTGCCTGTAAAAGCCAGTATAACCCATAGGACAGGTGATTACACATAGGGCTTAATAAACAAACAAATTAATTAATAAGTAGGCTAGGAGAGCCTGGATTTGAGCCTTATCTCTGCAGAGCTATCCTGTGGGGATCTATACGGCTCAGGGCTAAGACCTGAGGTAGGCACAGGAGGGACAAGTGCCTCGGGGACAGCTGTCTCCCATCTCAGCTCTACTTTTGCCTGATTTGCCAGGAACCACTCCATCAACCCAGAGGCTGGGCTGTTTGCATTCTGCACGGGGATGTGGATATCTCTGTGCCTTCCCTTTCATCCTTCCAGGTGCAGGTTTCTGGAGACAAATATATCCTCTGTACCAGCCCCTCGATCTGTCTAAACACAATTTGACATGCGTTGCTATTAGCTTAGCACCTTATCAAATAATGCGGCTTGATCGAGATAAAAGGTTTTACAACCCTGGCTGCCTTTGTTTCTTCCTGCATTCACCCACCGAGACAGCTAATAATTACCACCAAAGACAAAGAGAAATCTATACGCACCGCTTCCAGCTCTCGTGTGCATGTTAAGCAGTGTCAGGAGCAGACAGCTGGGAGGAGCTGGTCCTTGTTTCGTTTTGGCCAATCCTGGGGACAGAGATAGAGGCAGGAGGCTGGCCACCAAACCTGGCTTAGTTGAGGTGACCAGGTGAACTGAAATAAGGACAGACAGGAAATCCTGCTGAGGTGGTGTAGCCCTTGGATGCTGGGACCCAGATTTATGCTCTGTCTGTGCTGCCAGGAGCTCCAGGACCTTCACTGAACCTCTTGCCCTCTGAGGCATGGGTTCTGCTTCCAGGTCTGCCATAGGAATCTAGACACCTTGGCCCTAGGGTGAGCGTCCTGTCTAGCCTCATCTCCCCAAACAGGAAGTTGAGAGTAGCAGATGATGGAAATGGCCAGTTTGGGCGGAGGACGACTCGGGTGACACCTCCTAGATCTATATGATGGCCAGACCTATGCGAGGCCTTGACCGTGGGGGGCTGACGAGTGAGGAGACACAGGCCTTAACTTGAAAGTCTTTCCTGGGGAGACAGTTTTCTTTTCTGAGGCAACAAGCACAGAAGGCGAAAGGAGAGTTCCGGGGGACCTTTGAGAATGGAAGCAGGCGGAGGAGGCTTCCTGGAGGAAGAGGGCTTGAGCAGAAAGACTGTGTAAGAAAGGTGTCAGGGCTTTGAGTCTGGACCCTCAGGCACTGGTAGTCCCCAGGGACAGGATTGCCCCAGAGCTCAGACTGAAGGGACTTCTTGGAATCCCATCCTCCACATCCCTTGCCTGCTGTGAGAGGAATAGAATTAGTAGTGGACTGCTAAATGTTGGAAAGTTTTACCTTGGAAAATGTTCGTTTGTAGCATTATATCAATTCCCATGGCACAAACTCCCACCCTGGCCAACTCCAAGATGCCAGGACGATGTCAATGAATGTGGAGGAGGGTGGTTATGAGCACAGGTGGCTCTTGTGATTGAGTGCAAACCACAGTACAGCATGAATTGGAGCTCAGTGTGGACCCAAGGAGACAAGTCAGTGGCTCCCAAGGCATAAGGAATCAAGAGGACGGAGTAGAACACAAGCCTCTTACACACCCACTTACACCCATGGCAGACATCACTAATCTATTATGTTTTTGTTAAGCTGAGGATCATTCTCATCCAACTGATACTGGAAGATACTATGGATTGTTTAAACCCAGCATTTAATATGCCAACTCTTTTCTATTGGGTAATCTAGACTAATCTCCTCAAAAGCCTATGGTTGGGAAACTGAGGCCTAAAGAGGGAGAATTCATATAAAATGAGCATCCCTGGTGGATTGCCTTCTCTACTTCCGTGTTGTCATCTCTCCTTTTGAGAGCAGCAGCAAGGGAAAGCTTCTAAGAGGGAAAGCCATGGCCAGGCTGCCAAGTCTCTTCTTTGAAGATAGGGAGAATCTTGTCATGATCAAACATTGTCATTGTAAAGATCTATCTGCTACACATTGCTATGTCTGCCCTGTATCCTCCCTGGAGGGTGTGTAAATGCAGGTGTTTGTGTGTGTGTGTGCATGCACACACATGCCTGTTCTCTCAGGGGTGTGTGTCTGTATATGCATACAGAACCCCCCCAAAAGAAAAGCTGTGATTTTACTCCCTATTATCTGGAGGCAAACTTGAGGACCTCCCCAGAGAGCATCAGTCCCTCCAGGCAGCTACCCACCAATCTCCCAGAGTTACAGAGCTGGACACGGCACGGTGATTTATGGAGAGCTGGGCTTTGGGCCAGCCTCTTAGAGCTGCCTAGAAGCATCAGCCCTCTTGCTCTTTCCTGCCTGGTTTCCCTTTGTTTTTCAATTGCCCACGCTCAGAACATCCTCACTGGTCTGAGCTTGAGCCCTGTCCCTTCTAGTCCTTCTAGCTCTTAATTTCAGGCTAGCTCTCTTTCTGGCAGAACCCAGACCTCCACAGCTCTCCCTCGTAGAAGCAGGGCTTCCCCTTATGGCTGCAAGAGCAATGGTTTGGGAGGCAAGCCATCAGGGCTGATCATTTTAGGAGAATTCCCTAAAATAAAGCAAATGTCACCATAAAACAAGTTATCTGAATTGCTTGTTTTCTCAGTGAATATAAAAGTTATTTCTTAAATGCTATATCCTATTAGGTGTGTCATTGTAGTGTTGTGTTAGAAAAAACAATGTATCTGTCTAATTAAAAAGTAGTTTATTGCTAAAAATATGCTTATGATTATCTGAACTGCTGGAGATAGTCTTCGTGCTAATCGCCACAAGCTTCAGTTTGTCAGACACCAATGGACTAAGCCTGCATCTCTCTCACGTCCGTCTCCCCTGGACCTCCAGGTCCCGGTATGCAGGCACTGGCTTCCTGCAGCCGACTCTTCTTCACTGTGGGGCATCAACCTTGCCCCTCACCATATTCCCAGCATCTCTATAGAGTCAGAACCTTCTTCCTATGACAAGCATATCAGGACCCGGTTCCCTGGCATACAACAATTGGCTCCTTGGTTCCAAGCCAAAGAAGCTGAGGCTAGCTGCAGCAGAGGGGAAGCGATGGGTAAAGGGCAGAGAATGGGTGTTTAGTAGTAGGAGGCCTGGAGAACTAGGTGCCGGTAGGCAGAGGCCCCAGTGTCTAGAGCCACAGCCTCTGTCATGCCACCAAAGCTTTAGGAGGATGTGGCAGCCTGGGCACGGGGTAGCTCTGTGGCCTTGAGGTACAGTGTGTGTGGGAAACTTGCACATGCACTGATGCAGTGTCACCAAGGCAAAACCTTTCCTGCTGTGTGTGTGTGTGTGTGTGTGTGTGTGTGCGTGCGTGATAGGCACACATGTGTGTGGATTTGCTCCCACAGATGTCCTATTCTATCACTGTCTTGCTTATTCCCTTGAGACAGGGTCTCTCACTGAACTTAGAGCTAGGCTGGCAAATAGGAAGTCCTAGCAATCCTTCTGTCTCCCCACTCCCCACTGTGCTTGGGCTACAAGCCTTTGTAGCCATGCCCAGGTGTTATGTGGTGCTAAGGACTCAGACTCCATTCCTCGTGCGTGCTCAGCCAGTGCTCTTACCCACTGAGCCCTATCTCCAGTCCTCTGCTTTTTATTAATTTTTTTCCATATCCTCATCTTTGATTAAAGACCCAGCAGTTGCCTCTGACCAGCTGAGCTAGGTTCCCCCCAGATACTATAGCTGTTGGGAATGCGTATGCATGAGCTTGTGGGCAACTGGGGCTCAGACCCGTTCTGAGTGCCTGACAGGATGTAGAAGACACATTTCTCCATTACCCACTGTGGGGTGATAGGTAAGGGTTGTTTCTGGGGGGGGGGTATGTTAATTCCTCAATTGCCTGACCTGATGTGTGTTCAGGACAGGTTACATCTACATGTAGAAGACAAAGGTGTCTCAGGTGACTATGCTGTAGTGGTTCATGCCTCAGTATTTGAGAGGCTGAAGAGGATCATGAGTTCAAGGCCAGCCTGGGCTACATAGAGAATCCAAAAGTACCACGAGCTACACAACAAGACCATTCCCTCTCTCTCCAAAAAAGATAAGGACCACAGATGTAGCTCAGTGGTGGGATGCCTGCCTAGCATGTACAAGGCATTTGATCTCTGAACTGCAGAAAAAAAAATATCTCAGGGAATCTTGGGAACAGGCAAAGGTTTATCTGGTGATATGGGATGGGGGCCCTACCAACCAGTCTGTTACATCCAGCCAAGACTTTCCCATGCACATGAGGATTGTGGGGATGAGTGTTTGTGGAGGCTTCCTAAGACAGAATAGATAACTCTCTGCTACCTTTCACCCCAGGTCACCCTCTCTGCTGACCAACTTCTCTGGAGGAACCCATTATTCAAGAGCCTTGAATAATGAATATATTTGGAGATGGGAAACAGGACATGGGGCTGATTTGGCTTGGTAAGCCTCACCCTTAACTATGTAATGGAGGAACGCACCATCCCCTTACCCCTGAGGGACACTTGATTCCATAATTATGACACTTTGCAAAGAGAAAATTTTTTGAGGCTCTCTGGTCAGTAGGTCTCATGTGGGGCTCATGGAACTTATGACTGGTAGTAGATGCTGAGAGCTTAGGCTCTATTCTATGGCACTCCTGGGTGCTGGTAGCAAGCTGCTGAGGCTCTCTGCAGACATGTCCTCCACGGCAAGAATATGGAACTGCAATAGAGGTGGCTTGTTTTTCCTTGTCTCCTTAAGCATTGATTCGAGGCAGACTGAAGCCCCATGTTCACACTTGTGAGGTGCAGCAAGCACATTAATAACTTAGAGCTTAGATTGAAGGTGCCCCAGCAGTCTGGGACAGGGGTGGCTGTTCTGAAATGGGGAGCTGAGACCTTCAGGTGGAGTTAGAGGCAGCAGGGACACAAGGTAGAAGTCAGATGGGGACAGGCAGTGTACTAATTGACATTTGATGCATGCTTCTCTAGGCCAAGCATGATTTCTGGGGCATCAGATCAGAAGAGTGGGCTGGGTCCTGTGTCACTGTTAGCACTGCCCTTCCCAGTTGCTGACGCAGCTCCTCTTTGGACCCTCCTTTGTCCTCTATCTGGCCCAAGAACATGTCCACATCCCAGTTGGCACCCATGGCTGCAGGAATCATGTCCCTGGGCATAGGAAAGTTACTACTATCCTGGTCAGTATTAAAGCAGGCCTTGCTCTTATCCGTGGGACCAGGTGGGGCTGCAGCCTTCTCTGTGGAAAAAGATGACATTTATTGAGTACCAGCTGTGTACTTTGTGTACTGTGCTGGAGCCTGTGTTAGCTTATTTCATTTCAGCCTCACAGAAGTGTGCTTATTGAATAGCACACTCCCCTTTTAGAAAAGAAAAGGGAAAAAGGCTTGGTTATAGGTACTCAACCAGTAAGAGGCAGATCTGGAGACCTCTGTCTGGGTCATTTTGTGTGCATACTACCTTTCTGAGGGTCCTGATGGTAGCTGAAGGGCAAGCCAGATCTCCCTAAAGCTCGTCTTCCTGGGTGGATCTTGGAGATCATATGTATGCACAAAGGATGGAGGGAGGTATGAAGATGTCTCTCTCTGTGTGGGGATGCCACACATTTCCTACTTTTCCACTGCAAGATCTTTAAATTCATTCTCCCAAGGGCCAGAAACCTTGGTTAGACATGCTTATGGACAGGGCTCCAACCTGTGGGAAGCCTGGATCCTGGCAGCTGGGTATCCACCCCTGGGTAGAGGCAGGGCTATGGATGATGCAGAAGGCTGTGGCTCTGCTCCAGACCTGGAGTGATTTCAGAGCTTCTTATATATAGTCCAATTTTACAGAAGGCAGGGCTGGGGCTGGAACAGAGAACTGCTTTGCTATTTCCTGAAGAGTCACCGAGCCCAAGATAGCTGCTATGCTGTGAGCTGCTATGAGAGCCTGAAGGTCCAGACAGAATGGGAAAGGTCTCCTTGCTAGCCAGTAGGCCAAAATGCTGAAAAAATTCTATGAACTGGCTGGTGCTTAGATGGTGACCCTAAAGGTGGGGCAGCAAGCAGAGTCCCCGAGGGCTCTAACGGCTGCCCTGCTGCCTCTATTCAAGATGGCCATAGCTCATCACGTGCTTGTGAAATTGGAGATGCAACACTGGTGCTGGGTCCAGCGAGGAGAACTATGAGAATCCAGAGTGGTTGGAAAGAGACAGTGGCGGTGACAGATCTGGAAGAATATCGGACCTTCATTTCCTTGAGAACGAAACATGGCAGAATGGGATAGCACTTTTGACTCAGAGTCTGGTGGAGCAGAGTCTGGTGGAGCAGCAACTCCGCTGTGCAGGCCTGTGGTGCCCCATCGCTGCCTGCAAGGCAGGGTCCCCACTCAGCCCACGGGTTTAGCCTGGGGGTTTGGCCCATGGCATGGAGGAATGAGCAGGGAGGAGAGTCAGGAACGGAGAGGAGGGGCAGAAGCCACAACAGAGAGATGTGGGAGCAGGCTTGCTGGACACCATAGCTACCTGACAGGCCAAGGCTCCCACTCAGCCCATGGTGCTGTCTGAGACATGGAGGAGGCAGTGGCGGTGTCTAGGATGGAGGTCAGAGCTGCACACAGAACTCAAGATGTTCGTGGAGTGGT
The DNA here is from genome assembly GCA_026225945.1 of Cricetomys ansorgei. Classification (NCBI taxonomy): domain Eukaryota; kingdom Metazoa; phylum Chordata; class Mammalia; order Rodentia; family Nesomyidae; genus Cricetomys; species Cricetomys ansorgei. The sequence goes on from JAMJFZ010001437.1 coordinate 50,583, forward strand.
AAGCAAAATCTGACAGGGCTCTGGCTGCTATGAATCGCCACACTCAGCTACCCCCCACCCCCAACTCCTCATGTTCGTGAACCAGGAGAACTACACTGGTGCCCTAGACAGGCGGGAGGAACTTTGTGAATTACAGGAAGTCAGTGACACACTGGAAGGTCAGCTGGCTGTGAGTGGAAAGGAAGGAGAGCAGAGTGAGGCCTGCAGGCTCCGCTTGTGGGGAGGACACTGGACTAGAGACACAGCTGAGAACAGGATAGAGGACAAGGGAGCTGGACATCCCTGAAGGGAAAGGTGCTTGGGCTGCCACGAGGCTGAGGCCACAACCCAGCAGCCCTATTGTGACCCACCAGGCTGAAGCTGCCACTCCGAGGATGGAGCACACACACTGCAAAGAGAGGCAGACCTGGGGACCAGGCAGACAGGGGAAACTTCAGTGAGTACTGCTAAGAGACATGTGCCTGGATGGGGGTGGTAGTGGTCAAACAGGATCCCAGAACATCCTGGCCTCTTCACTGCCTGACAGGCCAGTTCTGTTGCTCCTGTGGCTGCTACTGTGGCCACCACTCATATTCAGAGAGAGCATACGCTGTGGTGCTACCACGGGGTGTAGGAACATAGGCCAGGCCATGAGGGCAGGGCAGGATGCAGCAGTCTGGAGCTGGACCAGGTCTTGCCACTAAACTAGCTGCCAAACCACGGGATCACCCTGCTTTTGAACAAAGACAGGATAGCCCAGCTGAAGAGTGTCTCTCTCATTTCCTGGACTGAGTATCCATCGAAAGAGATCTGTTCTCTGGTTACCACCTGCCAGACCCAAATCTGCCAGTCTGTGGCTGTGGCTGTTACTCATAATGCTCTCCCTGGGAGAGAGCATGGACTGTGGTACTACTGAAGGGCTGTAAACACAAAGACCAAGGCAGGAGAATGGATGGTGAGAAGGGTGATAAGTGGGGTGTGCAACAATCTAGAGCTCAAGCAAGTCCTGCCCCTGAACATGCTGCCAATTATTGGGATCATCCTGATTCTGAGCAACAGCAAGATGTCCCAGCTGTATAATATTCCATACTAGGGGTTGAGTCTCTTCCTTTAGGGAGGGGGGGTCTTAGAAACCTCAAAATGCTCTTGTGGATCAGAATAATTAGAGATCTGTCTGCATTGCTGTCACTGTCAGACTTTGCTGGGTGCTTGAGCCTGGTTTCATGAGGCACTCATTCTGGCAGGCTGCTTGGTGCCTGTGTGAAGTTTGGGTGCCTACATGACATCCAGGTGCTTATGAAATGCCCAGGTGCCTCTGGGAGGACCAGTTATCTGTGGGATAGCTGGGTCTCTGCAGGATAGCAAGATGCATGCAGGAGTTCTGAGTGCCTGTGTGGTGTCTGGGCACCTATTGGATGTTCAGGCACACGTGGGAAGTCCTGGTGCCTGTGGGAGACCCTATTGCCTACAAGATGTCTGGGTGCCCATGATGTCTGGAGGTGAATGGGATGCCCTTGTGCTTGAGGAGTATCAGGGTGTCCACATGAGATCTGGGTGCCTGAGGGATGGCTGAGTACCTGCACTATGTCTGGGAGCCTGTGGGAAGACTGGGTACTTGTGTGATGTCCAGGCATTTGGGAATTGCTGGGTACATGTGTGATGTCTAGGTGTTTGCAGGATGCCCTAGTGCCTAAGGGAGGCCCTGGTACCTGTGAGATGGCCAGGCATCTGTGGAATGTCTGGATGTCTGAGGGATTTCTGGGTGCCTGTGTGATATCCAGGTGCCTGCATGATGTCCCAGTGTCTGTGGGTTGGCTGAGTACCTGTGTGATGCCTAGGTGTCTGTGAGATACCCTAGTGCCTGTGGGAAGTCTTGGTGTCTTCAGGATGCTCTAGCACCTGTGGGATGCCCTTGGTGCCTGTGGGAGGCCTTGGTGCCTGTTGTATGTTCAGGTGCCTGTGGGATATCTGGATGTCTGAGGAATGCCCAGGTGTCTGTGGGAGGTCCTGGTCTCTGTGGGAAGTCCTGGTGCCAGCAAGGTGTATAGTCATTTGCAGGATGCCTTGGTGCCTGTGGGATATCTGGGTGTCTGCAAATTGGCCCAGTGCGTGTGTAATTCCTGGGGATCTGCAGTATGCTCTGGAGCCTACAGGAGGCCTGGTGCCTGCAGTTTGTCCAGGTGCCTGCAAGAGATCTGGGTGCTAGCAGGAAGCCCTGGTGCTTGAGGGAAGCCCTGGTACCTGTGGAAGGTCCTGGTCCCTGTGGGATGTCTGGGTGCCTGTGGGAGGCCCTGGTGCCTGCAGAAAGTCCTGGTCCCTGCAGGATTCCAGGTGCCTTTAGATTGTTTGGGGGTTTATGGGATGTCCTGGTGCCTCGTAAGATATTGGGGTGCCTGCTCAGGTCTGGGTACCTGGACAATATCTGGGTGCCTGCTAGAGGCCTGGGTGCCTGTGGACTTGGGCAATAAGGCCCAATTTTGGGTCAAACTTTATCATGCCTGGTCACAGTTTAGTATGGACCAGGTGACTGTCGATGATCAGAGCAGCTTGCTGCCTCCAAAAACCATGGTGATACCTGTGATCCATGTTCCTTCCACAGAAGCTGGGCTTAATCTTCTTCTTTTTCTTTTCTTTTCTTTCTTGTTTTGAGGATACAAGGGTTGGTGCTACAGGGAGGAATGGGAAAAGGGTGTTATCAAGATACATTGTATGAAATGCAAATTATTAATAAAAATATTATAAAAACAAATAAATGGTGACTCTCTTTGTATTGCACAAATGCTCTTCTTACCTTGTACCACTAGAAACCCATGCCTGGTGCAGTGCCCTAAATTGGCACGTGCCAAGACAACATGGGATGCCTCAAGCCCAGCTGACGGCAGAGCAAATCTTAGGCTTCTGGACTCCTGGCTCAGGGCTGCTCCTTGAATGAATAGGAAGCACATGGCTTGACGGAGAATTTGAACAATTGCCAAGGAACACAGGAACCCTCGATCCTTATCTCTTTTTCTGAATTGAGATCTTGGTGACCTACCTATCTACAATTCTACCTCTCCCACCTCTGCTTCTGTTGCTCATTCTTCTAATGAGGAGTCCAGCCCTCCAAGAGGCAACTGCTCCCAGTAGAAGCCCAGTTCATCTTTCCTTCCTATAGGAAAGGCTGTCAGCTTAGGCACAGGATCCTGGGGTCCCTGGCCATTTCTTGGTCAGTTATGGCTGATTCTCTGGGTGATCCTGATTTTCCTGCTAGGAGTCACAACAATAAATTTGAAGTTTGATTCCTCCTATGAGGAGGATATGATATTCAGTCAGCATTAAGTCTGAACCTTAGTGTTCTTCATTTGTGCAATGATAGTGACCTTGTGATGAAGATTAAGTGAAAGTGACATGGAGCAGAAGTTGATGCATGCAACACAGAATTATTGTGGTGTCCTAACGGGTGAGCTGATGCTCGCCTTGTAGAGTGGGCTCCTGGATTAGGCAGCATGCCCTACAGAAGTGCTGAGCTCAGACTTTGGCTCAGAATAAGGCTGGCCTAGTCATGACAGCAGTACTCGAGATTACATTAGCAAACCACGGGAAAACCGCAGCTGGTGAGGACATGAGAAGCCAGCCCCTGGGCACCTCCTTCCCTGGTCCATCTGACACCCATGAGAGTTCTTTGCATTTCCACTTTTCTTTCGCTCACTCCAGTTGCGTTCATTGACTGGGATATTCCCAGATGCATGCAATGTAAGGACCAAGTCATATGACTTCAAGAATAAGATTTTCCTTTAGCAAGGGCCAAGAACAGGAACTGAGACTATTGGTTTAGAAAGAGTTCAGAGCTGCAACCAGACTGTCTGAGGGAGACTGCTACATTAGCATTAACTGTTATTTATTCCCAGGCTCTGATGTTTCTGGAAATCATTAATTTAGTGGCTCTGTGAGGTAAGAAAAACATTGGCATTTTTTTTCCCTTATGGCCTGCCCTGCTTCTGTCAATATATCGACTTCATCCTCAGACTGTGTCCTCACAATGTGTGAGGGCTGCTGCTGCACCAAACACCACTCCTCATACAACACTGCCCAAAGCCAGAAGAAGACAACCACCTTTCTGTTGCTGCTGTTTGCTGAAAGGAAAATTTTCTTTCACTGCTATTTTTTATTCTGGTAGGAATTGAACCAAGAGCCTTTTTTTATGTTACGTGTGCATTCGACCATGGAAAGGATATTTTTCTGAAATGATATTCTTGTAATTTGATTGACTAGAAATGGGTCAAATGCCAAAACTGACTCTTGGGGGGGAGATGGGATTGCTGTCTAACCTGAACCTAACCAGCCTTGCTCCTCCTGAAGCCATGTATACATGGACCAACATGGGGTCCATAGTGAGGCACAAGAGGAGTGGGTGCGGGGGTGAGCCTGACTTGAGGCGATGGTGTGAGGTCAGGGTCATGTGGCAAATGACCAGCTATCATGGTCAGGCTCTGTGCTGCTTACAGAATGGTTGGATCATCTGGAAACTTCTCTGGATTGGTGCCACTTGTCATCTCATCGCCAAGAGATACTTTGATGGAGGCCTAGAAGAGAGCAGTCCAGGGCAGAGCTGTGTCCCTGCCCACCGGCACCCACTGTGAAAATAGCTTCTGGTGATTCAATGGGAAGTTTCACTTACCAACCTCCCGTCTTTCTCCCAAGAGTGTATTTTCATCTTTCTCTTTGCCCAAGGAAATTGAGGCAGTAGAGAAAGGGCAGTGGCCATTAGCAGAGGCTATGAGTGCTCTTCATTGCCCTTTGGAGGTCTTTGCTGCCGGTGGATAAGGCTCTGGTAGCTTCCTGCATCAAGTGTCCTGTGCACAGTGCAGCCTGAGAGCACAGTTCCTACAGCAACAAGCATGAGAGTTGATGACTACTCAGCCCACTGCTTGGATGCCAGGGGATGGTCCCTAGGTGTGTACGACAGTCCCCAGTCCTACCTGTAAAAGCACATTCTCATGGCTGTTCCTTCCTCCCCATCTTAAATTTTCATATCTTACTTTGCATTTCCCAAGGTCACTGGCCCCTAGTCCTAAGTTGAACAGATGATTTTGGAGAACCCACAGTAAGATACTTGTCCAAGTGCAGGGTGCAAATGCTCCAGTCCTAAGCCTGAACCCATAATTCCCGGACCATTGGGCCGGTTACTGGGAGAACTGAAGGCAAACAGGAGACCCCAGCCTCTGATCCAAACTCCAGCCATCTTCAGCTATACCAGTGCCTAAGAGGCATTGGTCTGACTGCTTAGCAGTCGAGCCCTGCACTTCTTGTGGGTGGAAGCATACTGGGTTCCACTAGTCCTTAGTGGTAACTATAAGCTGCCTCACTGGTTGTGTCCAGTGACCTGTAAACTAAATCTGAGAAGAAACTTGGCCTTCCCCAGCTGACTTCAAAGGAGTGATTATGGACCATCCAGGAAATAATACATTTCATGGAAAAGGCCATAATTATAGAGTATTGAATAGATAATATGTGTTTTTTAAAAAGTCTGCAATTATGTATTTATCCTATCCATAATTAGGGAATTTTTAAAGGGTGCATTATAGGTAATTTAAAAATGAAATAATGACACACTCAAAACAAACAGCCCAAACAAAGACAATCAAGGCCACCCCAAACTCAGCTCAAGGATTGTATTGGAGGATGCAGTGCCCTGGTTTTTGGAGAAACCAGACTGTTGAGGTTCAGCCTGGGTGGGTAGGTGAAGTTAGTTTGACACCTACCCTTGGCAAACTGTCTGCAGTTTTCCCCAAGATTACAGCTCTTTCCTTCAAAAACCTTGTCCACAATAAACTCAATCCTCAGAGATTGGAGATATAACCAATGACTTCTGTGTGTCACCAGCTTTATTCACCTTCATTCTTCCAGAAATGTCTACAGAGGTAGCCATTTGAGATAGATCACTAGCTAAATGAACAAAACTTACATATGCACACTCAAATCCTTAGTACCACCAGCTATATGTCAGATGCCCTGTGGTCACATGTTGCAGTGAGCTGTTTACTTTGCAATAAGATATGTGTGGCTTTGCATAATGGAAGAATATTGTATTGCGAATTCTGCTGTAGAATCTGCTGATAAGGACACAAAGCATTGCTTTTGTGGTGTAGACCTGTCTTCAACAGGAGACTTCTTCCCACTAGTTTACCTGGTCAAGCCCCCCACCTCTCCCATTTTTATACTTAGTGTTTTAACTTCAACTTCTCCAGGCTCTCTTATCTTCATGAGAACCCATCCCAGGTCAAGCTCTAGAATAAAATATTCTGGGAGAGTAGCTCTGAGCTACAGTCTGGGTGTTGAATGGGCAGTTTGGTGCCCAGCAGGTCTCTTTTTGGAAAGGGCAAACCTTTAAGTTGAGGGGCCTCACTGGGAGTGTGCCTTCAAAGGTGATTATGGAATACTACTCCCTTCTTTTTCTTCTTTATCTAATTCCTGGCTGATGAGATAAATGATTTTACTTTACTATATGTTCCCACTCTAGTGCCACTGCTTTGCCACAGTCCCAAAGCTACTAGGTCTACTAATTGACCATGGATTGGAGCAGCCACAGCTGTGAGCCAAGAGAACTCTTTTCTCTCTACTAGTTAATTATGCTACATATTCCTTTATTGTGATGGAAAATTTATAAATGTCCAAGTTCAAAACTTAAGTGAAAAATTTTCTCAATTTCTCATCTGCCGTTATTGATACCATTTTGATCTTACCCTTCACTTGGGAGAAAGTGGCTGGCTCTCCACATACTTCCCAGCAGTGATTCTCACAAGTGACACTAGGGAGTGATGAACACAGACTCGAGGGTAAGGCCCATTGGTAGGGAAGCAGGTTCATGTCCAGCACTTCCCCCTGGAGTTAGGACCAGTAATCCTGATTTGGAAACCAAGAACCAGTGTAACCCAGGCTGGACCTTCAAGGTTATCATGTCCAGGAGAAGATTCTGGGGTAAGTGTGGGGTTGTTGCCTCCATATGGGTGCCCTCGGAGGTGAGCACAGTTGGTAGAAGCCTGGGTATTGCCAAGATACCCTCAGGTGTGGGCTGGAACCTCTGCATAGAACTTTTCCTTGGTCTCAGTGTCCCCAGTCTCACAGAAGAGTCTCGAAAAAAATAGAGCTGATCTTAAGTGTGCCAGGGGAGGAGATGGCTGGTATGTGGTTTGGAGTCCTAATGGGCATATAAGATCTGGTGACAGTGGGAAGTAAAGCAGGATGCTTATTTTTCGAAGGCAAAGCTCAAGGTACCATGTCCATGTGCCTGTTCCAGCCTTCTCTACCAAAGGAATCCTTAGGTAAATGCTGGAATTTATTTTTCCTTTTTAATTTTTATAGTGTGTGTGTGTGTGTGTGTGTGTGTGTGTGCTGTGTGTGTATGTGTATGTGTGTGTGTGTGTGTGTGTGTGTGTGTGTGTTACAGTTAAGTATGTACATATATGCATGTGTAGGGGCCATGGAATGGAACTGTCTGCTTCAATCACTGTCTTAGGGTTTCTGTTGCTGTCTTAGGGTTTTTGTCGCAACCAAAGTAACTTGGGGAAGAAATGGTTTCTTTTCCTTACATCTCCGTATCACAGCCTGTCTTAGTTACTTTTCTATTGCTGTGAAGAGATGCCATGACTAAGGCACCTTATAGAAGAAAGAGTTTATTGGAGCTTACAGTTTCAGAAGGTGAGTCCATGACCAACTTGGCGGGGAACATGGAGGTAGGCAGGTGCTGGAGCACCATGTAAGCTGAGAGCTTACATCTATTCATAAGCAGGAGGCAGAGAGAGAAAACTAACTGGGAATGGCATGGACTTTTGAAACCTCAAAGCATACCCACAGGGACACAGTCTCCTCCAATGAGAGCATATCTCCAAATCCTTCCCAAACAGTTCCACCCACTGAGGACCAAGTATTCAAAGATATGTGCCTATGGAGCCATGCTCATTCAAACCACCACAGAGTTCATCACTGAAGGCAGTCACAGCAGGAACTCCAACAAGGCAGGAAACTGGAAGGAGGAGCTGGTCATGGAGGAGTTCTGCTTCCTGGCTTGCTCTCCATCCCTAGCTCAGTCTGTTTTCTTATAGAACCCAAGACTACCAGTCAGGGATGGCACTGCCCACATGGGCTGGACCCTCCCACACCAATCACTAATTAAGAAAATGCCTTACAAGCTTGCCTACAGCCTGATCTTATGGAGGCATTTTCTCAACTGTTCCATCCTCTCAGATGACTTAGTTGTACCAAGTTGACACAAAATCTAGCCAGCGAAATACTCTCCATCTTATTTTCTGAGTCAGGGTCTCTCACTGAATCTGGACTTCACTGATTCAGCTAGGTTGAATGGCCAGCATGCCTCAGGGAATCTTCCTGTCTCTGCCTCCCTAGTGATTATAGATATGGGCTCTCAAGTTTTTTAACTAGGTGCTGGAGCTGTTTAGAGCAGATCTTGGAGCCGGTACATCCTCAGTTGTGTTCCATCAGAGCCAGGCAAGAAGGCAATGTTGTCTGAACAGCAGCTGTGTGAAGGTTGGATGGAATCTGTCAGGCCCCACCAGAATTCTGAGTCAGGCTGTCACACCAGAGTCTCTGCAAAGGTGATACCTGCTCTCATTAGGATGCCCGTTCTCAACATGTCCACACCCAGGAAGGCTCAAGAAATGCTAGTCAGTACTGTCACTTGGGTGCACCTCAAGATCCCTTCCTCACCACTGTCACTTGGGTGTACTTACACAAGGGGGCTGGAGCCCATCAGAGCCACCAGGGCTGCTCCTGAAGCTGGTAGGTGGAGGAAAAGAGGACGCTAGAGGCCTACGTGCCTTTTTGCTACACCCTGTGCTTCTGCCTTTGTGACAGTGACTGAGACAAGGTGCTCAAATGGACTTACTCCAGGTCTTCACCCCTCCTCCACCCCACACTGCTCTGCAGCAGGCTCTCTTTGCACTGATGCTCCCATATCTGTCCCTCTAGCCCATCTTCCTTGCTGTTCCTGGCATCCAGGACTCACAAATAAATATTGACTGTCTTTTCTCCCGGATTGACCAAGTGCACAACTGGCCACAATGCATCATGAAGTCCTCCTACCTGGTCCTGGCATTCAAGGTCTCCTGTTTCAATCTGAAGGCTTCAGCCCCTTCTCTGAGCCCCTCTGCTTCCACAGACTCTGCCCTACAGTCCTTGCTTTGGGTCGACTAGGAACCACCAAGAGCTGAACACTAACCTCTCTTTTCAACCACAACTTTCCTGTCTTCTGGGATGGTCTCACTCCCTCCTGAGCTCCTCATCACCTCTCCCTCCTTCTAGCTCCTCCCCTTGGCTAGATAGACGGCAGCGCCCGACTGTAGATTAACTTTATCTTCTTCACTTCCTTCCATGGAAACAGCATGCTAACATAGTTAGAAATATGATTGGCAGTCATACCATTTCAGTTCAAGTCTCTTCCTGGTTGTGTGTCCTTTGGTGAGATCCTTCTCTCTGAACCTCAATTTCCTCTTCTGGGAGTAATGACCCAGCTCATGGATGTTGAATGGATGGCTAATGCAGGTATGCCACCTAGCTCAGCACCTGGCACAGAACAAAGTTGGAACACATGGGTTGTTAGTGTCATGCCACTGCCTTTTGATTTCTACCCCACAGGAATGATGGGGCCCAGCTGTCACACCACCAGGCCCAGAGGACACAGGCTGCCTGGTAGGGTAGAAGAGGGTAGGGGCAATGTATTTTGGTACTACAGGAGAGATTCTGTCTATTCATTTCTCTCCCTCCAGGCCTCTCTCTCTTGTGCCAGCCCCTCTGCCTCTCTCCCAAAGGAATTCCCAGACTCCCTGAACAACATAAACCTAGGGCCCTTCAGGCAGGTGTCAGCCACAGGAGTGGTGAGTTTACAAGGTAAGGACATATAAGAAGTGACAGCCCCGGAATTAGCAATGCAATTCCTCTGTCATTTTTATCATTGGCCCCTGCAGGGAGGAGCTGATTAAATGGATATTCAACTCTTTGCATTAATGCGCATCCAGCTTCAATTTGCATTTCATTAGCCGCACAAAAAGCATAATTTTATTATTTGCCATTGGAAAGCAGATCTCTGCTAACAAGCAGTTCCACGCTGTTACTGAAATGCGGTGTGACTGACTTTCGCTCTGCCGTCCTCATCCCCAGCGTAGATAGATGTCTGTGTGGAGTTAGACCTGACACGGCAGATTGTGTTCTCATTCCAGACCGGTCCCTTAGAGGCCTGGACTCTGTGATGTTTCTAGGAGACACGGTGACTCCTGCTGTCTTCTGGGCCAGTCACTGTCACCAGCGCCGACAGCTACTGTTAAAACAGCATTTCGAGCATCACATACCACCTTTCCATCACCACCGCCACCATCAGTTTCCTCACCACCATCATCTCTACCACCTTTACCATGCCGGCAGCACCTAGGTCTCAAATTCCCACCATGGCCTTCTCCGTTGCCGCTCTCTCCACGGCTCTTCTCACCATTATTGTCACCCTTCTCCGCAGCTGCTGTTACCACTACCACATCGTCTCTGTCACCTCCGCCTGCACAACTGCCAACTCCGCTGGAGCAGCACCAGCGTCCTCTCCGCCACCATCTCCCCACTGCTCCAACCATCACCAGCTGCCCACTACTTTCACCCCAGGACCAGCGTTCACCACCACCATCTATCTCCCACGCAAACGACCACTACGATCAGTTCAATCACCACGGCTGCATTTCCCATCTCTACCACCAACACCGCTGTCTCCGTGTCTTTCCCCTCAGTGTGTACAGGAGCTACTACTACTCCAGCATTTCGCAGTGTGTGTTTTCTCTTTCTGTCTGGACACCAGTGTTAGAAACCTTCACTGTCAGAGTCCATGGCATGAGGATCCTGTTATTGGTGATAACAGAGTGGAGAGAACTCACTGTGTACTCACTGGTGATCCTTCTACTGTGAGTGGACTAGCAGTTCCTTCTACACTGGGCCACATGTTAAAGGGACCACATAGGCACTGAGCGTCAGTTCACAACCCCTTGGCTTTCTTTCATGAATTCCAGCTTCATGTTTCTCCTCTTTCAGAGCACAAAGCCAGTTTTTTTGGTTTTGTTTCAGGGACATCTTTCAGGCTCTGGCAGCTGTTCTGCTCAGAGCTGTGCGAAGTGCCCCCAAGTGGCTTCAGCCAGTGACCAGTAGTGCACGAGAAGGAAATGTTTGCAAAGTCATAGCATTGGTGGCACATAAGTCTTGATCTCAGGGTGTGCGTGTGACACAACAGTCCCTTCTTTATGCTGTATTTTTCAAGTGCACTAGCTACTCGAGGGCTTTTGTGCCTATTCCTGGGAGACTAAACCACTTAGAGTGGGGGGCCCGTGATAGATCCTTTTGGCTGGTTTGCAACAGAGACCTAAGTGCAAAGTCATGGTAAAAGCTGACAGGGAGCATGACTTCTAAATTGCAGATCAGCTCCCTTTCTGCTGTACCAGCCTACAGTATCCTCAGAATCCAGGGCTGGCCCAAGCGTAGGCTAGCATTCAAGTGTGTCCATCTTTTTGAGTTGCAAAATGATGTTATTATTTACTAGGCTTGTGCCTGAGAACTTTGAAATTCATTCAACAAAAACAGACAGAAGCAAATCGCACCCCACACCGTTTCAGTAAGTTGGCGGTTTTGTGTTGGGTCACATTCACAGCTACCCTCGATCCCATGTGGACACGTGCATCTCAAGGCTGCAAGTTGGACACTCCTTATTGTCAAGGGTTTCAGATCAGTTGTTGGGCCCCCAAATCAGACTCCATTCTTCCTTTATCACCTGGGATGCCCATTTTCTCTCCCTCACCAGGATGCAAGCACAGTTGCCAACCATGGTGAAACCGTTGTGGAAGAAGGAGTAACTGACTCAAAAGGAAGGCAGTGTAGTGGAAGGCGCCCTGCTCTGCTGGCTCTGTGACCTTGGGCATACTCTTGACCTCTCTGAGTCCTGGCTTCCCCATGTGCTTCTCCTGTATTCATTACCTTTGTTATTGCTCAGGCAAAATACTTGATGAGAAGTAACTCAAGAAAGGAAGCATTTACCTTGGCTTACAGTTACAAGGAATACAGTTCACCGTGGTGGAAAAGGCACTGAAGCAAGAACAGGAAGCAGTTGGCACATTGTGTAGTCAGGAAGCAGAGTGACCAGGAGATAGGGTTGGGCTAGAAACTTCAAGGTCTGCACCCTGGTGACTCACTTTCTCCAATAAGGCTTCATTTCCTAGAGGTTCCACAAACAGTGCTACCAAGCTTTCAAATGCATGAGACTATGGGAGACATTTCACATCTACACCATAATGCCTTTCAACCACTCCATGATTGACAAAGGGGCTGCTTTCATCTCAATTTGCAGATGGCCAAGGGGGGTAATGGTCGTTTGAGAAAGAGGAGCAGGAACAGAGCATGAGCCTAGTGCTGATCCTTCTCTGAGCCGTTTTTCTGGCAAGGTATCTTTTATTAGTTTTCCATGTCAAGGATCACGTACTCTTGCATAGTAGTCCCTTCTAGCACACATGGCACATGCTTCCCACACTGCCTAGTGCCCTTCTAGGATCTCTGTCCCTTGGGGCTGCTCAGAACAGCTATGCCTGTCGAGGGTGTGACCATGCTTCCTGCACTGTCACGTCCGTTCTCTCCCAGTTGGTCCCAACACAGAGAGGACAGGACAGACCTTGGCATAGGTCTATCACGCCAAATCCTGTGCTCACAAGTCCTCTTTGAGGAGCTCTCCTCGGTGTGATGGAGTACTGTCTCATGGGCCCGGCTGAACCAGATGAACTCTTTGAAGTATCCCCTTTTCACCTTCTTAAGTCTCTTGGCTCAGTCCTGGGTCCACTCAAAGGGGATTCTCAAAGGCAGCAGAGCAAAGTGACCTATGCAGCCAGGGAGATGTTAGCTCAGAGTCCAGATCGCCTGCCTGTGAACTGCAAGGTCTTAGGCTTCCTTGTGTCTTTGTACTTCTGTTGCTTCATCTGTGAAATGGGTGTATTGGTAGTCCCTGCCTTGTGAGGCATTATGGATGGGGAATACAGATACTGGCACCTGGGATGCAACAAGAAGTTTCTAGGACCTGGGAAAACAGTACATGCCCTTGCCGAGTCCCCCCCTCCCCCTACCTCATTCTGGCTGTTTTCCCTATGCTGCGAGCCCTGAATGTGTCTGTATCTCAGCCACGCTGAGGGAGGGATCCTCAGGCAGCAGAATAAGAAGGGAAAAGACTGGCCTGGAGCTGGGGCCCAGAAATGACATGATTGGTACAAATCTCCAGACTTCAAGACACAGGTACCCAGAAGCTCTTGCCCAAAGCCCATGGAGAAGATTCTAAATTGGCACCCTGTGAGGTAGCCTGCTGATCAATGCAGTTGGTTTTCAAAGGCACTGAATAATTAAATCACACAAGACAAAAAGTGAGATTAAGGTGAACTGATAGGCTCCCTAGGCTGCCATATCCATTTCACACGTTCCATTCCTACGGTGTGGAGGAGACGCTGAATTTATTCTCTACCCAAAAGCACTAATTACCATGTGTCTCTGTCTTAAAATTCTATGCAAATTTATCAACTCTCCCAGCCCATCGCTGGTCCCAGTAGCTCCCATCCCTCAAAGGCAAAGGCCTGCTTGGAGGGGCAGGGTGTCTGGGATGGGTACTGGGCTTCGGTTCCTCCTCTGGGAAATTTGAAATGGTAGTATTGAGGGTAGGAGTACTCCAGTGCATTTACAGAAATAAATTGTCTGTTTGCATTTTAACGTTATGCATGCACAGAGTTTGAAGAGAGAAACAGTTACGTTTTCCTCCCCTTATGACTTCTTGCCCTCTCCATGGCCAATAACTATCTCTGTTCCTGGCTTACATGCCCATTAGTTCGGTCTTGCCAATTCAACTCCAAAGTCTTTGCTATGTGATGCTGCTGTTAGCTATATTAATCTGAAGAGCCTCCCCAGAACCTTCCAACACTGCTGTCAGAGACAGTTACTCTGTATACCTGGACAGTGTCATTCTGAAATCCCCTACAAACCTGTGGTGATTTGAACGAGAATGTCCCCCATAGGTTCATATATTTGGATATTTGGTCCCCAGTTGGGAAGGGTTTGGAGATGTGGTCTTGTTAGAGGAGGTGTGCCACTGAGGGCAGCCTTTGAGGTTTCAAAAGCTCATACCATTGCCAGTTAGGTTGCTCTCCTCTTTCTCTGCCTCCTGCTATGGATCAGATATAAGTTATCAGATACTGGCCCAGTGCCATGCCTGCCTGCCTGCTGCCATGCTCCTCACCGTGATGGTCCCTAACCCTCTGGAACTATAAGCCCTGTTGGCTTTCTTCCATGAGCTGCAGTGGTTATGATTGTGTCTTTACAACAATAGAAAAGTAGTTAAGACAAACCCTCTTAAGGATGTTTTCCTTTCTGCCTTTTCTCCCTTGTTTCCTTTGTTTTTAGTTTACAGATGTGCTTTGGTTGGGCGTATCCTGTCATACTTTCTCAAAAAGGATGCACAGGGTAGGGCAACATTCTGTAAAAAGTTTTCAGTTATTAGCTTGGGTGTAGAACTCAGCATCGGATTTTTTCCCCATAATATTATGAAAGGGTTTCACTGTTTCTTTTTCTTTCTTTTTCTACCTCCTCGGAATCACTAATGAGTGAAGAAGTCAATGCCATTGTGCTTCCAGATTCTTTGTATGTTACTTATCTGGTGTTTCTTGCCATAGCTCTAAGCATTGGTCTTGCTATGCTGTAGTGAAGGTCTACTTACGTGTCCTGCACTGGCCAGTGATAAGCTTTCAGTTTAGAAACCTGTGCCCTATGGCTCACGGAAATTTTCCTAAATTATGTCTTGGATGACTTCCTTGCGTACCTTTTGTTCCATTCTTTTGAGAAATCCTGTAAATTCACACATTATTAGTCTTCCTAGATTGACTGTCTAATCTTTTCACTTTGTCTTTTAAAATTCTAGAGTGATTCTTCTAAAACACAGACTCAGCTCGAAGCCTTCCGTGGTCCTCCACTGCCTGGCAAAGCCTGTATATCTGCAGCCTGTGGCCTCAGCACGCTGCTCTAGCCTCAGTATGCTAGGCCTCTCATGTAACTGATGTGCAGCTGTCCCAGGTTCACGATGGTGGCCACAGGATGGAACCCCTTGCCTCTGTTCAGCTCAGACTGACGTGTTTTTCTAGAATCTACACACTCGGGCGGCTTTCATGATTGACTTTGGCTTTGTTTTCCCTGTTGACTTAGGAAGTCCCCAAGGGCAATACCTTTGGGTAGTTCAAAGCCCTGCCAAGTTCCTGTCTTGCAGAAAAGAGGTATTTAACCAACTTTGATGATGGTTGCTGAACACCTTGTGTTTGTTGAGTGTAGTCACATGTAGACTTCTGGATGAGTTTCCTGGCAGATTGAGGCATGAACCTAACTCAACCCCTGTGCTCAGATGTTCACACCGGACAGACACAGGTCTGCCAGGTGTATTTGTATTCATGCATTCTCGTGCTTTTGAACCAACTCAGTACATAGTTGACTGTGATCAGTACATTAAGAGAGGGACATAACAAGGTTAGGGTTAGGTCCATCTAATCTGGTTGAACTGCACATCAAGGAGCATTGTAAGAGGGGTCGGGCTACTATCTCTTTGACTACCATGACAGCCTCTGCATTTCTGTTTGGGTGACCACCTCCCCTCACTGCAACAGCTGAAGTTTCAGAAAATCCAGTCTCTTAGAGAAGTTGTAAAATGGAAGGAGCTGAATTATTCACGCTTAGGCTAACCTAGACACTTGCTAGGGGTCCCTGTGAATGGCCCATGTGCCAGGCATTGGCATTGAATCTTTGAGATTTCATAATAGGTCAGAATGGCAGTAGCTTAGTTATTACACAAATGGAACCTCAGAGAGGTTAAGCAAAGAATTCAGACCCACAGTCTGAAAAGGCAGATTAGCAGGGATTTAGATCCAGGTTTGATGATTTCATTCTTCTGTATGATGAGGAATGAACACAAGGATAGAAAGGGCCCCAAAGGTTCTTTCTGGGATCCTGAAAATCAGGCAGAGGTGGGCTGCAGGGGCCTAGTGCTCACCACTGGCTGAGGCTGGCAGAGATGTGATCCCATCTCAGTCCACAGATTTTGCAGGTGCTGGTGTGGGATTTTGATGAGGAGCCAGGATGTGGTCAAAATGATCCTTAGACGGTGCAGCTCAAAGATGGAGGGAACCCCTGAGATGAATAAAAGTATTCCCTGTCTTTACTCATCCCAGATGTCCCTGTAGGGGGTGGTTTCACATGCTGACTAAGGAAAGGGATTGAGCCATGATGTCACTCTCCTGTGTTCACAGGGCTCCTCAGAGGCTCTTGAGAGGTTTCTCTGGCTTCAGAGAGCTGAGGACTCAAGCAAGAGCACCTCTCAGAGATCCCAGAGCCTGTGAGCCACTGCTGTGTCTGTGACCACAGAAGGTGCTTTAGGCTGTTCCCAAATGCTCTTGAGCTTCAGGAAAGCAGTGTCTTCCTGCTGTGTCACATACCTCATTAGCAGCTCAGCATTCTAGGCAGAGGTGTCCTGGGGAGGCTTTTGAATATGGCCTTCATTTGGAACCGTCCAGATGGACCTGCATTTTAAGCCTTAAACACTGCAGAGAGCGCACTGAACAGACCTGTATCTAGGAAAGACAATGTTTTCTAGAAAAGCTAGGGATGGGCTCACACTGTGATCCTTCTGGAAGCATCAAGAAAGTTACTGGAGGTGCTCTAAGGGAACTTGGACAAGAATATTCACAGCATTCCCGGTGGGAAGGAAGTAGAAGGATTTGACCCACATGTTCATCACAGCAGAATGGATGAGCAAACTGTTCATGGCATGCCCCAGAAAGTGAGCTGCCTCAGGACCAGCATGCCGAGGGGAAGAGCTAGACTCAAGATGCACAGAGCATAGCCTTAACTTATGGAAAATCCAAGTTTGGGATGGTGTTGTTTGTGGATATGGCTCTTAGGGAGGAGAGAAGCTGGAAATTGTGTGTGTAGGGGAAGCTTACAGGGACCTGGAAGACTGGTCAAGTTCAGTCTAGGGCATGTGGGTGTGTGGATAGGCTATGAGCGTTCTTATTTTATCTTAGAAATATTTTATGGTGGGCATTTTGCCTTCCAGGAACTATATAGCAGTTTAAAAGTAAGGCATTTTAATAAACTACCAATGAAAACAAGTTACTTCTCGTTTTACCTCTTGGATCTGAGCAGAGACCGCCTTTAGGTGTACACCATTCTGGGCTTTTGTGGGATCATTTGTGTTTGTTTATTTGCATCGGTCTCCCCTCATGTGTACAGATCAGAGAGGGCTGGAACTGGGTTATTTTTCAAAGGGAGACCTGCTAATTCTTCTCTATTTCCTTATCTACTGCAGTAGGTATTACGTGAGGGAAATTTTCTTTTTTCTTTTTCTTTTTTTTTTTTTTTGTGCTTCAAATGAAAGGAAAAAGTTTTAGAGACTTTTTTTATTTTTCTGGGGCACATAGGGAAGACAGGAGAAGAGACTTTAAACGGGCCTGAAGAACTAGCTTTGGGTTCCAATGATGGCTTGTCGTAAGCAAAGACAGAGTGAGACTCAGCTACGTAGGCCCACGCCAGAGTCTAGCTCTGAGTTGGCTCAAGTCAGTACTAGACCCAAGGCCCATGTGAAACTGTGGAACCAGAGCCAAGAAGCAGGCCTGGAAGGGATCAGCACCCACCACACCAGAGCAATGGCCTGTTCCCCAAGCTGCCTCTAAGGATAGCTCCCAGTCCCCATGGGGACATTTCTAAGCTTGCTCTGAGGAAGGCATAAGACACCGGCCACACCTCCCAGCAACTACTGGGGGAGACTTTGGAGAGAAACAATAACCGTATTCAGCAGGTGCGAGCTTAGAGCCACCAGGATTTGAGTATTGGTGCTAATAGAACAACGTTTCTCTGCACAGCTGTCATTAAATAACGTTTGATTAAATGGTTTTTAATGGTTGCCATAGTATTCTCTCTTTTTTTTAATGTATTGGGGTTAATTTATCTGATGCCTTTTTGTTGCAAAATTAAGTGATTTATCTCTACAAGCCGTACTGCAATAGGTGTTTGCGAATATATTTTCACAACCAATGGATATGCAGATTTTATCTTTTTGGATGTGTGTGTATGAGGGTGTGTGCATGCATGTGTGTATGTGTGTTTGCATGTGTATACGAAGGTACACATCTGTGTGTGTGTGTGTGTGTCTGTGCGTGTGTGTGTATTCTGTGAGAAGATCAAGGTTTTGTATGTTTCTTGAACATGTAATTATTTTGACATTGTCTGTTGAAGCCTTTGGCCATCTTTGCGTATTGATATTTTTCTGACAACACAGTATCTTTATGTTGAGGGAGCCAACCATTTTTAAAGATCATACGTTTGGCATTTTCTTTTCTAAGTTTTATGATTTTAAGATTTGACACAATTTTTGCTTTTCCCTTTTATTTTGAAATATCCTCAAGTTTATAGAAAAGTTGCAAATACAGCACAAAGAACTTTTCTCTCTCTCTTTTCCTGACTCACTTGAGAGCAATTAGCTGGCCTGGTGCTCTGTCATCCCTGGGTACTGTGGTGTGGGTTGCCCCTAAGCAAGGACAGTCCCCCTCCTGACCACAATGTCAACTTCAAGTGCAGAAAGTTAACCTCCCATATAGATCTTAGCCTTTCTCAGATGCCACTGGGCTCTTGCCAAACACACAGTCTTTGCCAGCCATCTCAACAATGTCCCAGGTAGCGGAAAGATCCAGACAGCATCGCGGGCTGCACTTGGCTGACCTTGCTCTTGAGTCTCCTTCATCTCCATGATTTGGGTCTTTCTTTGGCTTTGATGATCTCGGCGGTTTTGGAGGGTCCAGATTGGTTATTTTATTGTTTATCCACTCACGCTCTTTTTTCCAGATGTCTCCCAAGAGCTGCTGCAGCTTTCCGGAATCTGGCAGGGCTATCAGAAGTGGTACCTGGTTTTTTCCACTGTATCCCATTAGGCCACAGGCCATTTTGGATTATTTTTTCAGTATTGGAGGGCAAAATTTTGATTGCCTGATGAAGGAGTTCCTCCACTGTAAAGTTACTTGCTTTTTTAAAAAAAATAACTAACACATATGTTATGGAGAAATTTGGAGACTATGTATTTCAATTCTATTCAATTTATTCATTTGCATAATTTTTAATCTATGCAACCATAGATTTCTATTTGCTGTGGTTGATTATAATCTGTTAACATTGTTACCTATTTTTGTGTTTAAGCTTCCCTAGAAAAGTCCTTTCTTGTGGGCTTCTACATCCTTTTTGATTTCTTCCCCATAATTCCCTGAACACTCCCTTTAGTTTGGACTTTAGTTTGGACAAAGCAGGGTTCTTCTGAGCACTGGGAGCAGCCATTCCTAAGAAGCCTTGGCTTCTTTGAGGAGAGAATGGTGTTTAGAAGCTGTTTCAACTTAAATAAAAATGTTCCTCATAAGCTCAGGCATCTGTACACTTGGTATTCAGTCAGTGACATTGTTTGGGGAGGTTTGCTGTCTGTGTCTCACCGGGGTGGGCTTTGGGTGTTTACGGTCTTGGCTCATGTCCAGTTGCCTCTCTGCTTCATGCCTGTACTTTGAAGATGTACGCTGTCCCTGCACCATGCCTGTTGCTTTTCACCACGCCTCTCTACCATGATGGTCCTCCTCTGGAAGTGTAAGCCAGAAAGCCCGTTCCTTCTATAAACTGCACTGGTCATGATATTTTATCAGCAAGAGAAAAGTAACTAACACAGGAGCCAATATCTGCATCCCAGGTGTGCTGGTTTCTACTACAGAGCCATAGATCTCTGGTTCTCTCAGTGGACACATTCACATAAGCAGAAATTTGCACATTTATACCTACATTCATTCTCTACATTGCATATAGTAAATCATACCTGATTAATTAGTAATGGCTGCCATAGTGGAGTGGAAAATAAAACACGCACGATGACTGCCACATTCATATATCCATAGAAGATGGAGGCTGTCTTAGTTAGGGTTACCATTCCTCTGATGAAATACCATGGCCAAGAGCAACTTGGGAAGGAAAGGGTCTATTTGGCTTATACTCCCACAGCACTGTTCATCATCAAAGGAAGCCCGGGCAGGAACACAAGCAGGGCAGGAACCTGGAGGCAGGAGCTGGTGCGGATGCCGTGGAGGAGTGCTGCTTACTGGCTTGCTCGCCATATCCTACTCAGCCTGCTTTCTTATAGAACCCAGGATCACCAGTCCAGGGATGGTACCACACATAATTGACTGGGCCCTCCCCTTCTGTGGGGCTGTCCCGGAGCTGAGGTGAAGTAGAAGCATGCTTGGAACCCCGAATTCTCATTTTGAGAGTGGAAGGTGTTGAGCTGTTCCCTCACCACTGCTCTGGCAGACCTCAAGCTGTGCCACCTGCAATCACAGCAAGGCACCGCCCCCTCAAAAGTATGAGACCTGGCAAATTGTTTATCTGGAGAAGTAACATTTCTACATATATGAGATCTCTCCCTCTAGTTCCCTGGAAAATACCTAGGTCCAGGCTGCTGTGAGCCCCAACACGCAAATAAAGCTGTCATACCTGTGCTGTCATAACCAATACGGTTCCCCTGATGTCCCTGGTACCAGAGACCTTTCCTCTCACTATATATGACCCTGTTCCTGCAATAAATTGAGTCCTGCCCTCTGCTTTGGGCTCCTGGGAATTCTGTACATTCCTGCTGGTTCCCTGGTTCTCCCATCAAAGACCACATGGACCCACAGTATGGCTTCCCTTCCTGGAGCTGCCGCTGGCTGGTGGAGCTACTTCACGGGGATGGGAAGCCACTCTGAGACAAAACCTACACCTTTCAATCACTAATTAAGACAATGCTTACAGCCTAGTCTTCTGAAGGCGATTTCCCACTCTCAGGTGACGTCAGCTTGTGTCAAGTTGACATAAACTATTCACCAGAGAGACAGAGTGGAAGTTGGGGAGATGAAGAAATACCAAAGTTCCCACAAAGGCCTCAAATTCTAACTGCACGTCTTGGTTTTCTGTCATTATACCAGAGCACCCAAGGTGGGCTGGTTTATGGCAAGTAGAGGTTTATTCTGGCGCACAGGTTCTGTATGCTTGGGAGCCCCAGAATCCGGCACTTGCACTTTTGGCTTCCAGTGCAGACTTTGCATTACTTCATCTCATGACAGAAGCAGGGAAGACAAGCGAGAAAGGAGCAAGTACGAGGGTGAGTCTGCTTTATAGCAGCCTGTTACTGTGGTCATGAACCCAGCCCCACAAGAACTGCATTCATGCTTGATGACCAGTGTCCTCCCAGCACTGCCTCCACCTCCGTGGCAGCAGAATTCCAGTATGAGTTCTGGAGGGGCAAACCATATTCAAATACACAAGGCAGCTTTCCCCACTGTCATGTGTTCCGTGCCAGTGTGAAAAAGGGCTTCCATCCCATTAGCTTTAATATGCTGAGTTATTTGACAAAATCTTCCTACCACTGTCTTTGCTTTGCAGACAGCCTCCCCCATATCCAGACAGATTCAACAACCTTTCATGGAAGGTTCTTCAATCTATGCAGACTGCACTATCACATGCAGGGCTGTCCCATACCCCTGAGGTCCCCTCCCCAACTCCTCTGGACTCTGACACTATTATAGTTTGGACCTGAAATGCTCCCCCAGGCTCACGTGTTGTAGGCTCATTTGCCAGCTAGTCAGCCCATCGGAAGGTGTTGGACACTTTAGGAGGTGGGACATGGTGGTAGGAACTTAGGTCATTGGGAGCATGAGCTGCCGGGAATACTGACACCTCACCTGCCTCCCCATTCCCTTCCCAGCTGCCACAAGACAATCAGCTTTGTTCCATCCCCACCCCCACTTCTTACCATGATGCTCAGGCCCAGAGCAGTAGGGCTTCTGAAACCGTGAAACAAAACAAACCTTTCTCCTGCTAAGCCGATTTTCTCAGGTGTTCTGTGACAGTCATGGCAAGCTGACTGACGCCATCTTGGGCCACCTCCCTCCTTGTGTGGGCTTCCTTGCTCTGTTCAGGCTTTGATTCCCACCTCATCCCCATTACAGCCCCTAGCTTCGACCTGCTTTTGCACTATCTTGTGTGGAGGCTGACCCTCCACACAAGGCTTCTAAGCCTAAATTGTTCAAGAAGAGGGGGACACAGTAAATAAAGAATGTTGTGTGTGTAGAGGCCGTACATACACAGGGAAACGCACAGATCAACCCTTTTCTTTGTTTGCTCAATTTACTTTGACATTTTGACCCTAACTACTCATGTTAGTTTAGGCATCCCCCCCCACCCCCCCGAAGCAGACCAAGACTTGGCTGTAAGTGGAAAAGGAGGGCTGGAGAGAGCCAGTTGGAGGAGAAGGGGGAAGCCAGCACAGGGGCATGCTGGAGCCCTCTTAGAATTTGCAAAACATGCTTGAAGGCATGTGCTGGCAGCTGAGACAGGGACACCCTCTCTTGGGCTTTTTGTTTCTTTTCTGTCTCAAAGGTTGTCCTGGGTGTGGGATCCGCTGTACTTTTGGGTTTGTACACAAGCTGGGGTGGGTGAAAGGGCCCCTGAAGGCTTCCTTCACAGCTGTGTTAGAGGTGAGAAAGGCTGAGAGAGGAAGGATAAAGGGAGGGAAGTTGAGCCAGGGTGGAAGAGGGGGGTGGGAGGGAGAGGGAGAGAGGGAGAGAGAAAGGGGGGGGAGAGGGAGAGAATTGTAAGTCATGTAGCTGAGATGTTGGCAGATAGTACCTTGTATATAGGTTGCTACAATAATCACCACAGCCTAAATGTTGCCTAAAGGATGAGATGGGCCATACAAGATGCCTGGCATTGCCTCAAAGATAAGGAGCATCTGATCCTGCCTGTTCTTAATTTTAATACTTAACCTATGCAGAATTTATTCTGAAGTATGGTGTGAGGTCGGAAATAGAATTTCAATTTGTTCCTTGGGAGACTGGTCAATTCTCCTCAAGCCATAATTCACAAAATAGTCCCTATTGTTCCAAAACGACACAAAATTCTTTTATTTTCATCATAGAACACCTCATACGTATAATCACATCTACACCCCCACCAGGCACTCAACCCCAACCAACACATATCCCTCCCAACTCCATGTCTTTTTTATTTGATAACTCATCTTAAAAGTACATTAGCATTTCAAATACACCGAGTTTGCTTCATCTCGCTTACTGTTACTGTCTTTGCAGCTCTGATACTAATTTGATTATTTTAGCTTTATAATGCATTTGAAAATACACAGAGTAGATAACCTTTAGTAAGCATACCTCTTCCCGGAGATTTACATAGAGCCTATTTTTGTAGAGCAACTTTGAGGCATTGATATGTGTGCAGTTCTCCTTTACCTTTATCTAGGGGAAAAGCCCAGTGCTTGGACCTTCTTCAACTACGTAGCAAACATCTCTCTCATGGATGGTCAAAAGACACAGAATTAGAAGATACCAAGACACAGGTGGTAAGGCCTGGCTAGCTGCTGTCAGTCTTTACATCTTAGCATCGCAAGTGCCCTCTGCTAGGAGGAAGGACAGCTGTTCTGCAGACCACAGACAAAGCTGAGAGGGGTTTCCTCCAAGCTTTTACCCACTAAATATTGGAAACAGGGCTGAAATGAAGTTTTATATGCATACTCTCTTTAGAACCAACTCTGGAATCTGGATTTCAAACAGGAATCCTGAGTCCTGGTGTGTTTAAACCAAACACCATTTTAATAGAAGCTCCAGGAAGACTTTTCTAGGAGTGAAAGGTAGGGAATACTGGGGCAAAATTTACAAGGAGTGTCTTAGTTAGGGTTTCTATTGCTGTGAAGAGACACCACAGTCATGGCAACTCTTAAAAAGAAAAGCATTTAATGGGGGCTGGCTTACAGTTCAGAGGTTTAGCCCATTGTCATCATGGTGGGAAGCATGTCAGTAGGCAGGCAGACATGGTACTGGAGAAAGAGCCAAGAGTTTTACATTTGGTTCTGAAGACAATAGGAAGAGAGTGTGAGCCACTGGGCTTGGCTTGAGCTTCTGAAACATCAAAGCCCCCTCCCCCTCCCCCCAGGTACACACTTTCTCCAACAAGGCCACACCCACTCCAACAAGGCCACACCCACTCCAACAAAGCCACACCTCCTAGTAGTGCCACTCCCTACAAGCCTATGGGGGCCATTTTCATCCAAACCACCACATTCCAGTCCCTGGCTCTGAATTCAGTCCAATTTTAAAAATCCCCATAGTCCAAAGTTCAAGGTCTCTTCTGAGACTCTACAGCAATCTCTTAACTGTAATCCCCTGTAAGATCAAAATAAAAAAGCAGATCACATACTTCCAACATAATGGCACGGGTTATATATTACTGTACCAAAAGGAAGGAAAGGGACCATAGTGAGAAAATACTGGACCAAAGCAAGCTAGGCAACTGTAAACTCTGCATTTCCATGTCTGATGTCAAAGGGCTCTTCAGATCTCCAGCTCCTTTCAGCTCTGTTGACTGCAGCACAGCTCTCTCTTGGGCTGGTTCCACTCCCTGTTAGCAGCTTTCCTCAGCAGGTATCCCACATGGCTCTGGCATCTCCAACATCTTGGGGTCTCCAATGAAAGCCAGGCTTCACCTCCACAGCTTTATCCAGTGGCCTCTCTGGGCCTCCATGAGGGACATCCCTGCCACATGCTTGGCCTCAGCAACTTTTCTTAGTTGCAGAGGGAGATTCTATAACTCCTTTCTTCTATTCTTGACTCTAAAGCAGGAACCATGTGGCCAAAGCTGACAAATTCTGCTGCTTTCTGGAGCTGGAGCATGGTACCCTCATTCAATTAAATTTTCGCTAGTTTTTACGGTCTCCTTCACTGTCTAAACGTATCTGTCCTGGTCACTTTGTAGACCAGGCTAGCTTTGAACTCAGAGATCTACCAGCCTCTGTCTTCTGAGTGCTGAGATTAAAGGTGTGTACCACCACATCTGCCCCTAAGCTTTTTAAAAATTTCTGTTCATTTTCTTTAACTCCTTTTCACACGTTGGAAACATAGCTGGGCAGGGTCTTGCTCTGAGATTACCACTCCCTTTATTCCACTTAGCATCAGGCTTTTCTTTAATCTTCCTGATACCTCGTTTCTCCTCAACCTGTACATTTTGTATTTTTCCTTGCTCAGTTTGCTCCTTTTCATTATGGATCTGCATAAGTGTGTGGCCACTAATAGCCACACAACATAGTCAATGCTGTGTTGTTTGGAGATGTCCTCTGCCAAAGATGTTAATCCATAATTCTCTCAACTTAGCCTCGGACAGATTTTTTTTGGAGGACAGAAAGCGGCCACATTCCTTGTCAAAATGTCATAAGAGTGGTTGCTAGGACACATGTTAATATGTTCCTTTGAAACATAATGAACCAGGCCCCCCAGTTCAAATTACCCTCAGCACCACTGTCTTCCAGGCTCCTACTAGTTTGGCTCATTAAGCTCCACTTAAAGCCTCCAGCTGCTTTTCTAATCCAAAATCCCAAAATCCGCATTCTTCCAAATGAAAGCGTGGTGAGGCCTATCACAGCAACATCCCCGTTCCTGGAACCAACTTTAGTCTTAGTTCTACATCTGGATCAGCAGGCAGCAGGAAGAGAAAGTGAGCTGTTGGGCCTGACTTGAGCTTCTGAGACCTCAAAGCCCATCCTCAGTGACACACTTCCTCCAACAAGGCCACACCTCCTAATAGTATCACTTCCTGTGAGCCTATGGAAGTCATTTTCATTCAAACCACCACAAGGAGTCTGCTGTGAAGATCTTTAAATAGCCTACGTCCAATTTTAGTTGCTATATCAGAATACCTGGGACTGGGAAGTTTATAAAAGAACAGAGTTCATTGAGGTCACGTATCTAGAAGCTGGAAGTCAACCATCAGGCGGAAGAGTCTTATGAGGCCCTCAGCTCATTAGAACATGGTTCAAATGTGCAAGGAAGGCAGCACACGCAGAAGAGAGAGAGACATACAAGGGCTAGCTTCACTTTCCCTCTTCCTGTCCTTGTGAGAACAGAACTGGCCATTACCACAAGAAAGGCATTTACCCTTCTGGATAGCTACTTTTATGTTGTTGAAACCAAAGCGGTTGGCAACGAACAACGGAAGAGAAGGAAAGCTTATCTGGGTGAGCAGTTCAGGACTTGGAACCCATTGTGCTGGGGAAAGCGAAGCACTTCAGTTGACTGTGGCAGGAGCCTGCGGTGGAAGACAGACCAGGAAGCAGAGAATGCATCTGAACCAAGGACCAAGCATGACCCACTTCCTCACCTAGACCCTGCCTCCTAAATGTTCATGAGCCTGTTGGAGACATTTCACATTGACAATCTAACCATTTCTTAAACACCTTACCTTCTCCCTTTGCCATGATGGCAATCAAATTCCAATCTGATGGGGTTGGCAAGATGGCTCAGTGGGTAAAGGTGCTTGCTAGCAAGCCTGATGACCTGAGTTCAGTTCCCGGGACCCACATGACAGAAGGAGAAAACCGATTTCCTGGTGTTGTCTTCTGACCTCAACACACATGCGCTAGCATGTGTACCCATACCCGCCCACACCGATCCAACACCTCCCATAGAAAATGGATGCAGTAAAGATTTTTAAAGCATTCAACCCAAGTCTCAGAGAGGACAAACCCTATCCTAGGCCATGTCCTTGAGACACATTGGCCCTCCTTGCCAAACCCTGCCTTCTCATTGTTAGCCCTCCTTGGCTCTTCTAATGGCTGGCGTTCCCATGCATTCTCCTGTCGTCCCTGGCCTGGCCTGAACCCCTCCTTCTGAGGCTGGTGGCTGGGTCTCAAAGGTATACCTGAGCCTGTCCTCTGCTCCACTTACATCCTTCTCAGCCTGAGCCATCTGAGACCTGAAAAAGCACCCTGGGAACAAAGCTGTGCAAATGGAAAGATCTAGATTCCTGAGATGAGGTTTCCCTGCTCTCCCAAGATGCTCTTCCTTCTGATAAATCTCCGCTACTGAAAAGACATAGAATGTTGTTTTTTTTGGCACAAAGAAGAAAACAGAACTGAATGTCTCCATGGTGCCAAGGATTGCACAGCTCACTTTATCCGACCTTCACAGGAACCTTGGAAGAAAGATGCTTATATACACTTTACAGGAAAGGAAACCAAGGTTATAGAGTTTACAAAACATATACTAAATCATTCAGAAGATTGATGGTGCAGCCAGGGCAAACACTCAAGTCCACAGACATGATATTAACATCTGTGTGTCAGGCACCATGCATTGGGTGCTTATCTGTGTCCGTATTGGCAAGGATTGGAGCAAATCTGATCTGAAGACCCCTCTTCTCTTTCCAGCCTCTCCATTGCAGACACATTGTGCATAGATTTTTGGAAGCTCACCTATGAGCTGGATGTGTTGGAAACACACTGGAGAGGCAAGGATGCAGGCAGCCCAAGCTGGAATCCTCTGCTATTTGCTGGGCCAGGCGGGTGAACCTCTGCTTATTTCTTTCTTCTCCCCTTGGCTCAAGGAAGGATGGCTTGAGTTTTGCAAAGACAGGCAGAGGATTTCTGCCAGCCTGCAGGCTGCTTTGCCCCATATAGGTGCATCAAACTCACAGAACATCTCTCCCCAGCTGCAGGCTTGTGGAATAGGAAAACCACTCATTTCCCTCCGAGAAAGAGAGAGAGAGAGAGAGAGGGAGAGAGAGAGAGAGAGAGAGAGAGAGAGAGAGAGAGAGAGAGAGAGAGGTGCCCAAAGCAGATATTTCAATATATTCCAATTTAGCCGAGGGAAGCCAGAACATGGATGTTGTTGCCAAGGAAACCACCTCCTTCCTCCCAGTGTGCTGTGCATACGTGTATCACTCCATCTCTTGGCTCTCTAAGGTAATATCATAGCCCCGTGCTTGGGGGAGGGTTTTAAAAAAGGCATATAAAACCTCTTAGCATTGAGAAGATTCATTAGATGACCTCACTCCAGAGAAGCTTAAATTATTCTTTTTAGATCCTTTTGTGCTGAGAACAGGAGAATGGCAGAGTCAGTCCTATCTCTTGCAGCACAGCTCGGTGTCTGGTTGAAAGGGTTTTTCAGAAATAAACAAATCAGTGTTTGGAAGTCCAGACAGGCCAGCATGAGCCCGTGTGTGTGTGTGTGTGTGTGTGTGTGTGTGTGTGTGTGTGTGTGTAACAATAAGGAGGTCATCCTGTAGCTTCAATGTCACCAGCTAATTCCTCCGAGTGGATCTGCCAAGTCCTGGGTAGGAGGCCACATTTCATGAAGCAGGCCTTAAAGCTGAGCCAAGAGGGGGTCACTGTTGCAAGGCCACCTGTCAAAGGGTCCAGGAACTTCATGGGGATTTCTGCTGTCTGATTGTCAGAGCCTCAGGAATTTTGTCCCTAGCTGGTGTCTCATCCCAGTGCTCCCTTTCTCCTCATTCCTGCCTGCCCTGTGGCACCCCAAGGGCAACCCAACACCACCCTCACTTTTCATCACAGAGCTCCCAAGTTTCTCTGCTTCCTTCTAGCCCTTCCAGGCTTCTGGTGCTGAGACACTCCCTGTTCATTGGTCATATAGGTAAATATTAGGATCCCACTTTCAATTAGTGTCCTAAGCTGAGGATTTAGTTGTACATGTTAGAGGGTCTCCTGGGGACAGTTTTGGTTGTGATACCATAGAAGAAGACATTTGGGCCTCAGAGACCCGGATGTTGCTACTCAGGACACCCCTATAGTTAATAGTTATTCAACCCCAAACCCAACAGTACCAAGGCTGAGAGACAATGGCTTTTCCCCATCCACTTTGTTCACTCACTGAGAAAAAAGATTTATTTTATTTTATGTGTATGTGTGTGGTTCTGGTTGTATGCATGTGCACCATGAGCATGCAGGTGTCTTCAGAGGTCAGAAGAGGGTGTTGGGTACCCTGGAACTGTAGTTACAGGTGATTGTGGTTGTGTGCCACTGATGTGTGGGCTGGGGACCAAATCTGGGTCCTCTGCAAAAGCAGGAAGTGCTCTCAACTGTCTTAGACCTACTTCTTTTTAAGTGCCCACTCATTTTGAATAAATAATTTACAGTCTACTTACTATGCACTAGCCTGTAAGCCAGGTGTAGGGACATACTGAACACAATGGATGTAATTTTGCCACTTTTATAAAGCTCATCTGTTTTAGACCTGCTGGCCCAGTTCTGAGGTCCTCCTCGTGCTCACTGTGACTCATCCTGGCCCCTGCCTGGAATGGGAGCCTTCTGTGG